>JARFNW010166634.1:0-17661 GCA_031763155.1 Dirona albolineata
GAATAACGACACCCCTGGATAACGACATAATTTTCCGGTCCCGGGCGATGTCGTTATCCGGAAGTTGCACTGTATTTCTGAACAGATCTATATGGAATACAAAATTGTATAAAGTGCGGTCAATTTGATGGAAATAGAAAAGATCTTTTAAAATTCCTGTTTATGATATCAAAAAATTCACAGACAAAAGGTTTTTATGCCTTTAAATAAACAGGTGAGAAAATCAAAAGAAAAAGAATGCTCTTTATCTGCGGACATTTTTTTTATACTCATCAGGAAATAATTAATAAAATTAAAAATTCCACTCAGTTTAAAATTATCCTATTTGTCTTGAGAGGTATTTGTGACCACCAGTGGTTTTTTTTTGTCATATGATGATTCTACAACGCAGTCAAGCTTCAACCAGTACTTGATAGAGTAACAGTAACAGCTAATCAAATTTATACGATGAAGTATAATTCAGGCTTGCTTGCTACATAGAATTTCTACACAAAATAATTTCACCTGAGATTATGTGAACATTTTTTTAAAGACAATATTTGAGATATCTTTCACAATAAAAGTGAAGAGTCATTTTCAAAATATTGAAACGGCAGATCAACACTGTGCATAGCTTATTTCTTAAATCTAATCAATATGAAATCATAGAATAAAATTGTCAAAAATCACAGCAAAATATAATGAAAGGGAAGATTCAGGTATGTACATATAGTTGTAATCCAAATGACATTTGTGATAATCAAAATTAAAATGACAAAATGCACCCAAATAAGCTTATCAGCACAACAGTAGTATTTCAAAATAATTGTTACCATTGTTAATACTTCCAAACAACTTACACAGGCATTGAATTTGTGTAAATGAGAACTTGAACATTACAATTTTTATGCCTGGAGAGTGATAAGAATCAAGGGAATTCATGCATATTTGAGAAAAACACTTTGGAATAACATTGAGATAAATCCAAATGATTTCATGAGTCTCAAACATTTAGTAATAAGTCTATTTGAGTGCAAAATTATAAAATAATTTGAAAATGAAAATCATATGTACATCTTTTGAGTATTTTGTTTCATACCCGATACTTAGGATTTATAAAGATGTTTTTAAATTCTTCCTGCCACTAATAACTGCAGTATTATCACACCAAAGAAAAAAATTACGACATTTTCAAGATTGCAAATACAATGAACTCTGCTCAAAGTACAAATAGTCAGTTTCTAATCATACATTGGTACTGCAAAGATCAATCACCAGACTTTTATCCATTTCATAAACACCTCCAGCTCAGTTGTAACCCAGAACTTGTATTGGCCAAAGGGCATTTAATAGTGCAAGGGCTGACTGATGGACATTGTTGGATGTACCCTGGACTGTAATAATCAATGTATGAAAATGATCTAAGTCTAATATATGGTATTCCTGACTGCCTCCAAAACTGCCTTTAATTAATTTAATATCAAAATTCAAAGTCAAGCATTCAAAATGTTTTGGTCAAGTGTAAAAATACTGAAGAAATTTATGATGTTCTTGATGTTGAAATAGGCTAAATACTTGGTATTTCACAAAAAATACTAAAAAGTAAAACATTATATTCTCTGAATTCAAGCAAATTAAATATAATGTTGTTTTTTGGGGGTTTTTTTTTTCAAAAAAAGAATGGCAAGTTAACTGATTAATGCCTGCAGCACTCCAGGGATTGACAAATCGAATGATTTGATTAATCATTGATTATAAATAAACATGAACATTTAAAGAAACAATAAAAACAAAAAATAAACTTTATTAATTAAATCAGCTGTTCTCCTTTCCCTTTATTGACCAATGTTTCGTCATTGGTCTTAAAAATAAATATTCATGATATTTTTCAGCTGTCATTATCTCTAATGATTACGACTCCTTTTATAAGTGCTTGATTATAATGAATATAAATCTTTCATGTATATATAAGGCAAATTATATAATGCAATAAGTAATAATGTCATAAGGACAAAACATATTTACAAAATACAGCCAACATTTTTATAGAAAATATATTTTTTTTCAATCTTGTTATCTATGAAAGATAAAAAGTGGTGTTGATGTTCAGAATCAGTATATTTTGAAAATAAGATTATTTAGACGTCTAGCTTTTGTACGCAAATAAGTAAGAGAGAACAATTTTAAAAACCTGCAAAAACAAATATCTCTGTGTGTGTGTGTGTGTGTATGTGTGTGGAAAGAGAGTATGTGTGTGAGCATATGTTCCATGATCTTGTATACTTCTAAGTATACATGCATATGCATGCAAATAATATTTTGCATCAAAAGGAACAATTTATTTTCCAAGAGATGACGCCCTGCACTCCAGGCTAATCCACGATAGCAGAGGTACACATAGTGTTCAGGCCACACACTCCATCACCACGGTACACATAGTAGTAACCCTGTTTAGGATTGAAAGTAAAAGGGAGTGGGGTGGGGGAGAACAATAGGTTGAAGTTAGGTTTTAAAACAAGATCAAGCACAATAACATCAATTAGACACAATTCAGAGGTTTAATAATGCTGAATAGAACATAAATAAATGTGCAAATTACTTCCACACTTCACAAATTAAAATGTCAAAAAAAGTCTCCTCAGCAGTGAACGCCAAGTTTCATGGCGCCATCCAGCTGTAAGATACCGTACCTGAGGCTGATCACCTGCTTGTCATAATTTACATATCTACAGAATATCCATCTCTTGTACTCGGCTGCTTTGCCGGTTTTAGTGCACATGTACATATTTGAATCTTTTGGCCCTGTCTCAGTGTGTTTGACAGTCCCTTGGACATGATTTGGGAATGGATCAAACACTAATAAGTGGTAGAAATTGGGCTATGCCGAACAAAACATTTATAATAAGAAAAATTTTAACTTATGGGATAACTATTTGTATAGGTTGCATTAGACTGATATCAATATGAGTGCCCTTTAGACAAAAAAATATTTCCTATATTCTCATATACCATGTAGGAATGTGGGGCAAATTTTGATTTTATCGTATACCTGAGATTCGTAAATCAATAATAATATCTAAAGTGGCCATGTTATTCCCACCAAACAAGAGCTGAACAAATCGAAAAGGAAAACAATCTTTTATCAAATTACCTCTCTTCCCCAACTAGGTCCCCAGCTGTTCTTTACAATCCAAAATGGCTCGCTTCCTTGCACTGAATTTTAGAGAGAAGGGTAAAAGCACACATTGAAACCTAAAATCTAAACAAATGCTCTGCATAATACAATTCATTTCTTTTTTAAATCAGTAAGGCTAAGTAAAAACAAATTGACACAAGTCTGTTCCATAAGATATGAGCAATGACAATATATAAATGGGCCATTTACTAACACTGAGGCAATAAAGACTATGGCAAAATAACCAGGGGGTAACTTACATAGCAGCGTAAAATAATTACTTCTTTAACAAAATAGTTTTACTAGCAAGTTACTGTGTAGAAGACCTGATGCATTGCATTCTTGTTCTTTTTTGTGTGTATAAAGCAAGGAGAAATAAAAGATACAATTTCGTCAGTCTTTAATTCTTGCTTGGGTTCATCATCAAAATATAATTGCATTGGATGTATTTTCCAATGATATGCACCAAAATATTTATATGGGGCAAATGGAACCCGTTTTTCTTTTGGACACCCAGAATTATCCACTCAGATAAGTATCAATTCACTGATCTCAAGCAGCTGTGAGATTTCTATAAATAATCGTCAACAATCTATAGTCATCTTTATTATTCAATGTCTCATTTCTGAATTAAAATTCACCATCACATAAATAAAAGTTAACTTTTTAGTATTTCTTTACTCTTCCAAGCTCCATGTTGTTCTAAAAATGCCTCTGGTGGCCATTTAGTTAAAAGGAAAACTTACCTCCATATCCGACGATGAGAACTCCATGGTCAAGGCTGCTTGGGTTGCAGAAAATTCTCCAAGGATGGGCAATTCCACCAAAGTAAAACTGTGAGAAACGTACATGTAGAGTGGTAATAATCATATTCAAATATAATATTTAATCTAATTGCTCTTAACAAATGATCTTTTATAACACTTAGGAAGAAAGAATCCCATAGCGTTGTAGATACAGCTCTTCTCATCATATAATTTTTTCAAAATGTGATTTCTATTTGACAACACAGAATCAGAAAGACAAATCAAAGTTGAAATTGATGATAAAGATGACTCTGTCAAAAATGTCATTGTGTCAAGAGTTAATCCCAGTTCCTTCAGCTTACGTAAATTAATAGTGCATGTCACCCTCTGGACAGGACATTGATTGAAAACTAATTTACTTTCCAGCATATTACTCATATTCATCCTGGGATAAGTGAGGACATCAGATCAGATGATAACCCATTTCCAAAGAGTGACAATGACACACCAGAAAGATTATCAAATCTATGACACTGCAATTTGAAGTGCTTCACCTAGACGGCTCACCAACCTAGGTCCAAATATATAAAGATAAATTTGAAAGTAAATAGTCAGCTGATTTGAGTGAAGCTCTTTATGACCATTCTGTGGGCTAACATTAGTCTGTCCTGTTGCAATTGACCATGCCACCAATCATATGTTGCTACATATCACCCTTTATCACCTTATTTAAGAAATGGAAGCAAAGAAAGTGGTGATAGAGATGAATTGGCTGAGCACCATAACTGTGTAGTTGGTTGGATGTGCCAGAACATGACAAAACAACAACATGGATAAGACAGCAACAATCAGGTTACATTTTGGTAATCTAAACAAATCTTATGACTACTCTCACACACTTAATTTTGCTTAGTCATGTGAAGAAATACTAGGCAGGGCACTTTTCCACCCTTTTCACTCTGAATATATTATGTAGCTAAGCATTTTTAACAGGCTGTAGAAATTACACAATATTCATTGACTGCTGTTGCTTTTGTTCTCATTAAGAGAGACACTGGCATATCTATGTAATTAATGCAACATAAGAATATTCTCCACAAACAGAAATCATACCTGCATGGCAAAAGCATTGATTCCAATAGAAATAGGGCCATTCTTGAACAACCAGGCAGCCATGTCTAAAATAAAGATACACATGGCTCATGAGATGAAATATAATTGAACAGAAATAAATCATTTTCAAGACCTGAGAAATCTAACACTGTCATTATCATTATCATTAATTGAGATCCCATTAGGTTTTATTTAGTTTTAAAGAATAAAAACCTATGGTACCTTTTTGTGCTACGTTCAATTCATATTAATTTATTTCCTCAACAAGAGACCATCATGACTTTTATTCTTTGCATCAACTCATTCAATTCCCCTCCCTTTTACATTACCCAAAATTAATTCCATTCCTTCCATATTTTCTTTAGTCTACTTCAGGGCACCTTTCCCTACAGACTACGATCAAATTACGTTTTTTAAGGATTTTGAATCATACAATTTACTATTATAAATAAACTATTTTGAGTTGACGTCACACATGATCATAAGTAGAAAATTTATTTCCAGATTAAGGACGTTTCTCATTCATTTTTCACAACTTGTAAGATATTATACCAAATATTTGAGAATACCTCATTTGAACCTTTTTTTCAAACCCTACCTCCTTCATTCTTGCTTATATTGAGTGCTCCGGTAACTTTCACAGCCACTTCAGACTTGTTGAACTTGCATTTATCATCTTCTCCCTCATAAGAGTAATCCTTTTCTGTCTCAATGCCTCCTGATATTAGAGGTAAAAATTTTACAAAAATATGAAGATTACGAGTTTAACCAATCAATTCTATTAACAAGAACCCCCATACTTTCTAAAGTGGTTGCTTTCAGGTAACAAATTTCAATGTTGCCCTGCCTGTGACCGCGTTGGCTGTGCTTGATTTAAAAATTGTTGACTGAGCCACCAGTTATCATATTGCCTTGTGTGCCGACCTCAGAGGAAGTCAATCTGAGCTGATACAATGTGTGTGACTGACTGAAAAGGCAGTTTGTGGAATTGTATATTCTACAACTTCAACTATAATCAAACAGCTTAAGATCCCAGTCCGCCTAAGATTCCACTCATGACAAGAAACTGAATATTTCCTTAAAAACCCCTCTGAAATTCCAGTTTGGTAAAAACCTCAATTTGGCTGCAGTGACTTTGAAAACTGAACTATCTAAAAAAAACCATGTAGATCATCCTTAAGCGTTGATGAAACATTACCTAATTTCATAATTGCGTCATATGCCTGAATAGGTAAACCACCATTGCAACCTTCATCTACTTTGTCACAATCAACCAGTTCTGCAAAGAAAAAAATATGTCAGCATATTAATATCTAACTAAAATTTGAAGAAGATGAATGAATAAATACCAACTAAAGATTGACTGTTCTACATTGATAATGTCCAGGGCATTTTATACGTAACTCATCATATCATTAGATGCTTCATGTAAAGTTAATCATTTTGTTTTAAGTTTAAGGTTTTATCTAAAAATAGTGTGCCCAGATTTTTCTAAATTTGATTTTTTATAGTGATTCGACTAATTAAAGTTGTTATGTAATAGAGACAGTTGTTTCAAATTCAATATTACACACCCTGCTCAGAAAGAGAAACAAGCTTCTTGTTCTTGATGGCGTTCACTCCTTCAATGTTGCCAGTGGTTGAGAAAGCCCAGCAAGAGCCACAATTGCCCTGAGAGGAAATCAAATGCAAACAGATTTACTACAAATGTTACAGGCGTTGATCTTGTAACAAAGCTTGACATCGATTTTTGATTTTAGTAACATCAGTTTTTAGGTCTAATAAAATCGTGTCATCAGATATCCACTCAAAAGTAAATTAACATCTTCATATCAAATTTTCACCTAAATATTTTAAGTTTCAGTTAGAAAAAAGCCCATCTTTTGAATTAAAACACCCCCCCCCCCCCCTTACACATATACACACACACACACATGGGAGTCAATGAAAATTTTAACTTTTAAAAATTGTTGTCAAGCTTAAATGATTATATTATATACTCCCACTTAAAATGTAACCTAGTTTGCATCAAATAAATACATTTTTCTGAGTAAAAAAGAAAATACAAATTTATTTTTAAAAAATTAAACCTGGATGAAAGAATATGATTCAACAAAAATGTTGTCACAATACAATGGATTGTCGAAGTCTTACAAAAGGCAAAAGGCTATTATGACTAGCATTACAATAATATGCATTAATAATTAAGGTTCATAAATAGCATAAATAACTTAATTCAAGCATTCAATTTATTCATAATTAGTACAGCAATTCATATTGTCATCCATTATGTCTAATAACATGATACAGTAGTCTCAATATGAGTAGGCTATGAGAGAAAATTATCAACAAAAGGTTAAAAGACAGGTTGTTACAAATTTTGACTGGTACCAATATCATAGTGTTATTTTCCAGACACCTTCGGCCTCTTTTCTTTTTAGTTTTAAAACTTAAGACTTGTAGGTCTAAATGTTATCAGCCCTTTTTTAACATCAAAGCTGAGCCACGCACATCTAAATTATTCATGCATTCCAACACTACACTAATCCATTAAGGAGAGGACCCAACCTGGTTTTTGACAGGGGTGACAGCTTTGTGGTCCCTCCAATCCCAAGCATCTGGTACGGGTCCTTTGGGGATTTTCGCTGATGGTAACTTACGAACATTATCATGGTTCACCTTGAAACCCAGATGCGTCTCTTTAAATTCCTTTTCTATTCAAGGAAAAAAACAAAAAAGAACCCAAGTTTTTTAGTCAAATAAACTTTTTCATTTTCGCTAACAGATACATGCGATAGAGCATAAATCTGTCATTGGGTAATTCAATAGTAATGTCAGATATACAATAATTCTGGCCAATTGAGATGAAACTTGACAATCACAATAACATGTCAATACCTGTCTACTTCAAAGGTAATAATATCAATAGCCTCTTATACTATTGGCTGTATTGATAAATCATAAAACCATGACCAAACTGATCCTTCCTTCAAAATAAAACAAATCAGGGTGGTGTTAAAGTGAAAACGAATGATATGAAATAATCAGATAAAAGTCTTGGCTTAGTTTAAGTGTATTAATAATACTTTGCATCCCAGCAAAGATATAAACATCTCTAAACAATCTTACAATATCCTCCATTGCCCAAAGCAAAAGTCATTTTCATGAGGAAAAAAAAAGTTTAGCAATATGAACATTTTTCAGATAAATATAAACATAAAATAAAGGGGAAAAAGAAATACTTACCGCTTATATCAGCAAATTGAGTAGCACCATAAACGGCTGAACCTCTCTCCATTTTCTGATACTCTTTGACTCGTTCCATATTTCCGCAAAACACTTGGAATTTTTCAATCTCCTCTGAAATAAACAACAAGCATTTGTGTGGCTACTATGTGTGGCTATATTCTACAGTTTAACTTGTAAGTCAATATTTTACTGTTGTAAACAAGCAAAACCACAAAAAAATTCTAAAGCATAATCTTAACCCAAAAGAATAGAAAATGGAGACGTGGAAAAAAGGGAAGCTGTACAAGAATAAAAAGAAAAAATCATAAAGAAGATATGAATTGATATAATTCCTGACTACCCACGATCCAGACTGACATATATGAATCTAAGTTTCGTTCAAATTTCATATATAATACCCTTCAGATGGATAAAAATGATTTGAAAAAAAAAAAAAAATACATGCGAGTTTACCTTTAGGGCTTGCATAGAGACGTTGATATTTCATCTTGAACTCTTCAAAAGCACGGCGGTATTCCTGACACGGACCTGCATTGTGGGGTTGATAGTCATGTGTATCTCCTCCAAAGATGTTTGTTTTCTTAATGGTGTCCTTGGTACGTTGCAAAATGCCGTGGCCAAGATGTAACAGGTCTTCTTGGGGTTTCTTTCCAGCATCATTCATGAGACCACTGATAGATTTCAAATGTGGGATATAGTTTTGCCAGTCACGACCAAGAAGAGGAATTTCATTCTTGCCATGGGGTTTGTAGTCATGATCATCTCCACCCATCAGATTGTTTCCATGGGGTTTGTAGTCATGACCATCTCCACCAATCAAATTAACTACTTTGCCATGGGGTTTGTAGTCATGATCATCTCCTCCCATCAAATTGTTTCCATGGGGTTTGTAGTCATGATCATCTCCACCCATCAAATTGTTTCCATGGGGTTTGTAGTCATGACCATCTCCACCAATCAAATTGTTTCCATGGGGTTTGTAGTCATGATCATCTCCTCCCATCAAATTGTTTCCATGGGGTTTGTAGTCATGACCATCTCCACCCATCAAATTGTTTCCATGGGGTTTGTAGTCATGATCATCTCCTCCTAAAACAGACTGTAAATTAGAAGGAAAAAAATACTATCATTTAAATGAATCTGATTTTCTTTTAACATCTGCATTTTATTTTATCTGTGTCAAAATATGCAATAATAGGGCATAGCTGGCAAAAAAAAATACAAAATACAAACAAAACTAAATCCACTCACCACATTTATTGTTTTGATATCAAAGGAATAAAATAATTATCCTCAACTTTTAATTTTATGTCTAAGGTAAATACAAATGACTTGTATCAAGTACTGTAATTATCAACTCATAAAATCATTATGAGGTCATCTTAGAAACCAATTCATTTATACAATAAATAAAAAATCAATTAATAGAAAATAATCTCAACCTACCTTTATTGATTTACATACGAAACTAAGCATAGAATATTTTCCACCTGAGTAAAGCACAGAAGCATCACATTGTTGTCGCTGAAAATATAAAAAAGGGGGAAATATTCTCTGAAATCTTTACATAATATACGTTTTGGGAAGGAAATACTTTGAAAGGTAGATATGAATTATCTAACTCCATTATATACAGCCCACCTTTGAAACCCAAATACAAGATACACATAAAGGCATCGGCATTGCAGACTTTAGGTAAAATTCTAAGTACAAACAAAAACTCTTTACTCTGACAATATCAATTCCAAAACTAACGCTAGTTAGAAATGTTATTGCTGAACCAATGATGATTTAGAATTTCATGATTTTTGAATCACAACATAAAAGAATAATTTGCAAGTTGTGACTGGTTTTCCCAGACCAACTCACATTTAAATATCCGCAATGAGATGTACACTGAGTTACAACTTACCATTGCATTGTCGGCTGCTGGGCATTCTTTCAGGGTCTTATCAGAATTTGCACCACTGTTTCGGCAAGTTGTTGAAACCAAATACAACAAGAGTTTGTATTTGTATCCATTAACAACCTGAAATAAACATTTTTCATAAAAATACAAATAAAAGTTGAGCATTGTGTCCCACTGCAATTAAATTCTAAAATATTTTGATATGTCAAGTTTTATATTTTTTCCCGAGGAAAATGTGCTACTGTAAAGCGCTTAGAGCATGGTGATGATCATGAATGAGCGCAATATAAATGTATATTATTATTATTATTATATATAAGGGCTGTGATTCAAAACTAATATGCCAGTTAAAACAAAATACAAACAAAAAAGGTCACATTTCACAATCAAATTTTAAAACACTCACACTCATCTATTGATATGTGGCGTGAGCTAGTTCTATTACTTAACTGTATGTTATGACACAAATAAAAATTTATGACATTACACCAGTAACTTTAGGGATGTCACATGGTCCATGTGTTCCATTTCTGACATTGTATCATCTAATGTCTATGTAAAAAAAAAGACAAATAATAACAATAATAATAATAATAATAATAATAATAATAATAATAATAATAATAATAATAATAATTTAAAAAATTATTTAATTCATTCACAAGTCCAACTAAAGACATTTTTTGCAAGTCAACTCATAATAATTATTAATTATGAAAAGTGCTCCAAATCATCCCTTTAAAAGACACACTAAGGTTGGGTTGTTTTTCTCTACAAACCTGACGTGATCCGTCAGCAATTTTCTGTAACACCTGTCTGTACATTGAGTTGGACATTCCATTGATGTGGTTGACAGCCCAGACTGCTGCTTCGTGAACACCAGCATCATTCAAATCAACAGATTCTTTACCTCCAAGTAGACGGCCAGCTCTTCGCTTTTTACGTTGAACAACAACCGAAGGTCTTGCTAAATCACTGTAGCATGGATCTTGCGGGTCGTTTGTTTTTACAGACCAGGTCTGGATATCTGCACGGAATGTAGCAATGATAGTACATTCCTTTGCCTGTAATTGACAAAAAAGACAGAAATTAATTCATTTTGTTTCTGAGAAAAAAATGTCTGAAAAATTAACCAACTTATGGCCATACAGTGAAAAGAAGTAGTAAAATAACAGGTTGAATTAAGAGAAAGAAATATGAGACCCTACCAGAAGCACCCTTTAACGAACTGATATTCAGTGACAAAAACTTAATCAGATAGGCCTACATCTAACTCAGCCTTAGATTAAGAAAATGATCACACACAAATTGAAATACATCTGATTTTAAATTTGGTTAATAAATGTCAATAAATAAATAGATCATAAAAAGGTAAAATTACACACCTTTTGGTTTTTGTTGATCACAACGCGGAGATGGTACTGTATGCCAGCAATTATCTAAAGAGACAAAAACAAAAGTCCAATGTTAATTATCTTATGGTGCCAAGTTAGTTTTCTAGAATGAGCAATGCATACATATATTTCCATTTTTGCCCCCCATATCATTTCAGGAGCAGAGACAATTGGATAGTGAAGAGAACTATTCTTTTTGGTAACGCGACGGCCTTGATACCATTATAACTTTAGGGATTCTATTGAAGTGACTTCCAACTATATTTAAACAGCCATTAGACATTCACTGGGTAAGCAGGAGTTGTGAGCAGCTATAAAAATCAAATTCTTATAAATCCTTTCAACTCCTAGTGGAGTATAAATCTTCTACAAATGCCTTATAACTTCCTTTTTTTCTACCGTGGTATTACCAAAATGGGTCATAGAACTACCAGAGTTTAAATCACTGAGATTCTGTACAGGAAAAAGACTTCTTCTACATCAAGACGAGAACACAAAATTAAGTTGTTTACTTTAACCACAGCGTATTAGGTAAATAGCTTCCTACTGAGAGAGACTATAATTCAAACACTGACACCTTTACAATGGAATGATAATTGATCCATCCTCACACCAAATGGTCAGACATCCCTCTTCCTCTTCTTCTTGACAAATCTGAATTACGGCAAGTCCAAGGCATCTGAGTCTGCTTATAGTAGGACAGTAGTAGGGCATTGCAAAAATGTGTTTGCCAGCATTACAGAATGATACCAGCTTTGCTTGTTGAATACACATTCATATCCCTCTATCTCCATTTTCCAAAGTTAAAAAAAAGACAAGAACCAAGCATTTCAGTTGACGGTCAACCATGAATCAGCTCCTTACCTGAGTGATCAGTTCGGTATATATATCATGGGTGCAGTTTCACTTGGCAGTTTACTACAAAATATTGTAATGGTGGAAAAATAGTTTTAAAATCCCAAAAGGTGTCAAAATGCCATTAAAATAGGGATTTACCAATTTAATAAGCATCAAAAAGGTAAACATACAATTATGTCTATTTTTTAAAAACTTTTTGCTTGCAAGGGATACTGCGGTATATGATTACTTTCTCTGGTCTGATCACATGCCTCGCATTGGTCGTTATTGGGGGCTGATGTGACTCAGACAAGGTCCCTTTGGGCAGTCGTTGGTCATGTTAGAAAGTTAGTCATTTTTAGGGGTAGTATACTAAAACTTGCCAGTCATCTCAAATTTAGTCGTAAGGGGGAGGTGGTTGTTAAGAGGGGTTCCACAGCAAACTATTCCTCGCACTTATATTTAATAACAATTTGAACTGAGAAATTACTTAAATGCATGATATACATGTTTTAAAAAAAACATAATGGTGCTACATTCTAAGTCATTATGATAGTGCTCTGGTGTAAATCTTTAACAATTTTAGACCATTGCATCATATTAAATTCAAAGATCAAGTGCCTTACTAACGTTTTGAACAATGTGCCTACACACAAACTACAAAATGTCCATAAAAAATGTGCTAATCTAAATTAAATTAAATGTGCTGTACAATGTCGATGTGTGTATTTCTGTAGGGAACAAATTTGCAATGATGGCCAGGCATGCCTTTCGCATCTTACCGAAAGAAGAAGAAGAATGTATTATTTTCTTGTCATGTCTCATTTTATTCCCAACAATAAAGTCTTTAAACATTTCAAAAATTCACATTTTATTGAAATATTTCATATTTTGGAAAAGGCAAAAGGTATATATATAAAGGCCTGGTGACCTGGCACAAACAGCTTCATTGTCTTAATCTTCCTAGTTAGAAGCTAACACAAAATGATATGCCATCCGGTTGGTTCAAGGGGCACTGGCCTTCCAAGATTACTTTTCCAGCTGTCAGCTGATACTCATTCCTACACACAGGGACAGGCTAGTCAATCACTTAAATAGCTTGCCCGGAAACAATCATGAAGTACCAAAAAGCAGAAATGTAACATAATTGTTGTTATGAAAGTGACTTCCAGTATCCATCATTTAAATTAGAAAAATAAGTTCCCGATTCCCAATCTGCTTGCTCCCAATCACATTACCTTATAATGAGCAGATTTGATTTCTCCCAAACCAAATGTAAAGCCATTGTTATTAGCTGCCAATTGTTCCATGACTTTTCCTGCTGCCTCTTGGACGCCTTGGTCATTAACATCAATACTTTGTAGGCCTCCAAGCAGAGCAGTAGCAACATTAATTGTGGCAAGAGCCACCACTACGAAAATCAAAACCTTCATTTTTCACTGCATTTGTCCACCTGAAATACACAATGAAACAAATTCAGTTGTGAATAGCATGACAGAGAGAGCTGCTTGAAAATGTGTTGAAATTAATGAAATGACTGTTGAGACTGATATTTCTGATTTTTACTCTCTCTCTCTCTCTCTTTCATTTTTATTTCTGTTCATTTCACTCTTTGTCATTCTCTTTTATTTTATAAAAAAACAAATAGACAGAAAGGGAGAGTGTAGAAGTAGAGATCAGGATTATCAGGATTGACTGGTGGTTGAAGTTGAAAGAGGAGGGGGGGGGGCATTCCCTCTATATATTCAATATTGACATCCACTACACTACATTACTCACAATAAATACACTGACGTAACACACTAACACTGACACATCACAAAAAATACAATTAATAATAACTCCATTTCAATAGATATCTAAATATAAAAATACCAACTCTAGATTTAATAAATATGTGAAGGAACTTTTCCACTTAGTACATCAAATAAACGCAAATCACAAATCAAATGCGTCTGTTGACAAATTGGCTGAGAAGGAGGAAGCTAATTTAAGATCTGTCTCATGACCATGAGTCAAACTGAAAAATAGTTTAAAGTACAATCAACACAACAACATCAACACAACTGACAACGCACAACAACAAGGTTTTATTGTTTGATTCGCTTTTTATTTCTCATGGCGAGTTAGCAATGCCCATTTATATGATAACAACAAACTAACAGGCTTTTAAACTAAGTTTAGCATTAGTTAAAGACGATAACACTCAATGTATTCATTATACGATTAGCAACTGACACATATTTGCTATATTATTTCCTCGTCCTTACCCAGTCTTTGTTGACAATAATAATTGGACCGGAAATGACAACAAAAATAGTATGATGACCACAGGAAGTGCTTAGGGAGAAATGTTTTAGATTTTAAGAAATGAAGAGGGAGCAGGCACCGATAGTCCAGTAGATAGAATGGTAGTAAGATAATGTTACAGTGCCGTCAGAGACAAGAACATGACAAATCGAACCCACACCTACCACGGCAATACCGCCTTGCCGTTAACAGCAAGCCAACTCATTACTCCTGAGTCTGGAATAGTTAGCCCAAAGACAATGACTATCCAAGCTTTAAACTAGGCCTAACGATCGTCTATAATTGGGCCTATAATCATAGACGTACTAATAATAAGTGACTGCCTACAATAGACCCCAAATATCTAAATTAAATTGTCTTCTTATTTCAGTATGTTACTATCTACCCCTAGATCCTACATATGGCAGCGGCAAATGGATGGACGGTGGGTCAAGCAATGCAATAAATACTTAGCACAACAACATCATCAACAACAACAACAGCCTAGCCTAACATTAACATGATATAACTTTTTTATTATAACATATTTGATTTGCCTTGAAAACACGTATTTACATATAATATTCATTTATGTTTTATTCAATGAAATGCTGTGATGCTCCATATCTTATGCGTATAATATACAGGTTGCAAGTTTTATACACGTCTGTAAAATGAATTTCCCTAATGGGATGAAAATAAATTATTAATTATTATTATTATCATTATTATTATTATCATTATTATTATTATTATTATTATTATTATTATTATTATTATTATTATTATCATTATTATTATTGTTTTTATTGTTATTATCATTGCCCAGGTGGCAACTCCCAGTTGTCCTGTAACTGAAGAGTGACCACTGGGGTAACAGCAAAGTGTTTATCGCAAAATATATGGACCTCAGGGTACAATGTCCCATTTACTGGTAAAGAGGTTTAGCAGACGCGGTGGGCTCATCATCTGCTCGTCTTTAATTTCTGATGCAAAATCGTTCTAGTCATGTGTAGTACGGTGTTGTGTGGTGCTAGTCCTCGTTGCAACTTGGGTTAAGTTCCATTTGTCATGTACACCCTTCATAGCTGGGCATACGGCTGGCCCCTATACTGTATTTTCTCGATAAACAATACTTTCTTATTTATTTATTTTCTTTTTAGTTTTGGGCTTTGTTTTTCTTTTGTTTTTTTATTTGTTTTGTTTTGGTTTTGGTTTTTGTTGGTTTTGTTTTGGGTTGGGGTTGTTTTTTTGGGGGGGGAGGAGGGGGGGATGTCTACCTCTTTGCTCTACAATCCACTCTAGCCGTTTCTGTACCTTTCCACACCAACATGTTCTGGTTTCGTTCCTTTGATCCATGCTTTCAATAAGAAAACTTACATCCGCCCACGTCTGGTGAATGCCGTAATATTACAGCCTTACTTCGCTTTCTAAAAACCAATCTAAAGTGACTTAGTTAAACGAGAAATGAGAAATGAGCGTGGAGTACCACTTTTATGAGTTTGCCTGCAGTTGATAAATTGATCTGGAGGCAGTGCACGTGATGCTTGGATAGACAAGAATAATAAGAGAGAAATGGTGGAGTGGCAGTGAGAACCAATCAACGTGAATTAGAAAATAATTGTCAACAGGCTGGGGGTGGGGGTGGGAGGGTCGAACCAAAGCCTACAGAGACACCACCACCACCACCACCACCACCACCACACTCACTGTCATTAGATCTCCGAGGCCGTGTTGCCGTGGCAGGCATGGTTTCGATTCACCCGGTCGACGAAAATCTTCTTGTTCTATTTTCTGTTCTTGATGTCTCTCGCTGGCACTGTTACATTATCCCACTGTCATCCTATCAACTAGCCGGCTTCCTCTACATAATATATTTTAGTTCTCACTGGCACGGAAACATTTTCCTACCATTATTCCGTTTGACACCACAGTTTTCGACCCCTATTAATATTTGAACAAACCAGAATGGCATCGGTTGACGACTTTGTATTAGAGAAGCAACTGAAAACAAACTATGATGGCGGATGTTGACATCCCTGGTGATCTGTGTTTGGTAATGCTCATGATGAGAGGCAATCGAACTATAAATAGATTGTCAACGAAAGTAAAAGTCACAGGTATCTCGAATCATCAATCAACGTCATTCATTTGTTTGAAATCGATGGCCATTCCAATCACCTTTTGTTGAACGAGGTTTGATGGTGGGTGTCATGTGTCAAACTACATTTATCACGTGAGTAGAACATGTTGCCACCTTTCTGAGGAAGTGGCGTAAAATGTAATTTGTGCGTACGTGTGATTGTGTGTGTGTGTGTGTGTGTGTGTGAATGTCGATGTATGTGTATGTGTTTGTTTGTTTGTGAGGACGTGTGTGTGTGTGTGTGTGTGTGTGTGTGTGTGTGTATGTGTGTGTGTGTTTGTTGATGTTTTATTTTCTTCTTCTTTTTTGTGTGTGTTTGTTTTTTTGGTTTTTTGTTTGTTTTTTGTTATGTCATTTTGTTTTGTTTTGTTTTGATTTGTTTTTTTGTTTTTTTGGGGGGTGGAGTAGGAAGTGACGTCATATGAACAGACAGCACTCCCATGTACAATGCACAGAGCTCACCGTCTGTCCTCGTCAAAGTAATATATGGATCTATTCACACCAAGATGGAAACTTGGCGCCGCGTTGCTGAATATTAGTAGACTGTGCTTTTCGATCAGACACGTAAGTCATTAGCTCTCTAGTTGCCATCAGTTGCCACCCGGGGGTAAATTAAATGTAAAGCCCTTGGAGCATGGTCGGTGATGATCGTGAACAAGCGATATATAATGGAATTTACATTTCTCATGTCGCCATGCATCGCATCAGTCAACTCAGTCAGCAGACGATTTGAGAGAAACAGTAATAATGATAATAATAATAATAATAATAATAATAATAATAATAATAATAATAGTAATAATGATAATAATAATAATAATAATAAT
>JARFNW010166745.1:0-17647 GCA_031763155.1 Dirona albolineata
TCTCTCTCTCTCTCTCTCTCTCTCTCTCTCTCTCTCTCTCTCTCTCTCTCTCTCTCTCTCTCTCTCTCTCTTAATTGGTAAAAACTAAGAATACATTATACTACATACCCTTTCCTTTTCTGATGTGCTGAGTGGTCTTGCACGGCAGTAGACCCTAATCTTGCCTTTCATATCTTCCACCATGTTGTAATATTTCTTGCGTAGAACCTGATTAATAATAAACAAAAGAAATAAAAACAATTGAAGTAGCAGCATATCTTCGCTTCTTTTTAAAAAAGCTTTGTTTGTTTCCTTTAGTACTACGATCACACAGTGACTGGCCTACAAGGCAGAAGGCACTAATATGACGACCAAGGCAAAATTTATCCAAGTAAGTGCAAGTCTGTGCCCGGCCAGTACAAATGACCCCATACGATCTTCAAAATAGGTATAGTTCAAACCCTTCACTGAAAGTGAGAGGCAACAAAGAAAAATAGCAAGGAAAGTAAGGACTATTTCTTCACACACATTTATTGCTAAGTATATAAAATATACTGTACAATATCTATCTATGCTACGTAGACATTGGATAACAAAGCATTTAAGAACAATCAAGAATCTATATCGTCTTTAAGGAAAGCATGGATTTATTGAAAATTCAATTAGCTCACCCTCTCACTGTTGAAGTTCTCGGACAAAACTTTGTTTTCTTCAAGTAATTTCTTGTTGTCTACTTCCAGTTCCTTGAGTTTGCCAGCGGCCGCAACTCCTTCCTTGGCTGCCATTCCTAAGGCCCCAAGCTCAGCAGTCAATCTGGCGATTTCAGCTTCTTTCTGATTGTTGCCCTAGAAAGGTGAGGAATGAATGAAAATGAGTGGACAAAAGAGTGTAGGAAACTGGCTGCCTTATCCATAAAACATGAGCAGCAAAATAATGGTATTAACCCAATGTTGTGTTTAATCCCATAGGGGTTGGTGGCCAAGTGGTTAGGATGACGGCCTCGGGATTGTGAGACTCCAGGTTCAAATCCTGGCTGAATCTACCCTTTGGAAAGATACTTTATATACTATTTACTCACACTCAAGGTGTGAATGAGTACATAACTATTTAAAGGCAAGCAGGGGATCAGCCCACTGCGCCAATAAACATTGTTTGGTACAAGAAACAATACACTGTTCAATATTGCTCATATCTGAACCAGACAACATGGTATTGTAGCCTCAGGTAGTCACCAAATAGCTATAAAAACTGTGGGAATTTTACCAAAGAAGCAATGGATGGATGGCAACGTAATGAAAATAAATACCTTTAACAGAGAAGAAGCCTCTGATTCTTTCTCTTTGAGGTTCTCATTCAGTTTTGCGTTTTTGGTCTTTTCATTGTCATAACGTTTTTCCAGTTCTTTGAGGATCTTTTCATTTCGTAGTTGAGTTTTTTTCTATAATATAATAAAATATAAAACACACTTTTAAAAAAAAAATAAAGAAGAAAATATCCATAAACATTTCAAAGAGAATACTTCATGATTCTAACCTTGTAAAAATGAACAGTGATTCATTATACGCTTTGGTTCCAATGAACAATTAATGTCACAACTGAAACAAGTTGGTAATGTTTGTTGTGTGTTTATTCTATCGTTTCTTCCTTAAGTATCACATTGCAGTATTGGGACCAGCTTGATGTTTAACCCTGGGATGTGCATATGGCACACATATGCAAAAACCAGGATCTTAACTAAAAGATCCAAATCTCCATGCAGCCATCCGAATCATCCTGCAATGTTGAACACAAAGGTAGGCACTCTCTAAAATCAACAAATCTATGACAAGCGGGTGATCAGCTAACAGGACTGGATGAAAGTCAAATATAAAATATATAACGTAATTCATACATAAAAATAGGCTACTCTGTCTTGAAATTTCGTACTTAAAGGCACATGACATTGTAGCTATGATACAGATATGCATCAATTTGAATTATAAAAAGGTATATATAATAAAAATAAATATATTTGTGCATAATAGACAAATGGATTCATGATTTAACCCTTGTACAAAAGGTACTCGAGCAACAAGAAGCAGATGGAGAAGAACAACAACATAAAATTATTCAGTAGCGAGATCCAATAAAACCCGACTCACATCACCGCCACCTGCAGCAGCACCAAAGCCCACACCACCTATGGATTCACGTTCAAGTTGTTTAATTCTTGCATTCAGCTCTTGGTTCTCCCTCTTTAGACTGGCGACATCCCCACGACCCGCTGGCGCATCACCAACTTGGGTTTTTTGCTTGAAAGAAAATGAGAAGAAAATCTTATACGAAGATACTAACTTGCTAAGTTAGGAAAACATATTTCAATGACAGTAGCAGAAAACTGAATTTGAAATTTCCAAAAGTTATTCTAATCGAATTTTCAAAAAATGATCTGGTAATCAAATGAATGGTGAATTAATTTTCTAAAATCAATAAATATATCAGCATATTGCAAGAGTCTCCAAACTGTGTGCTTTACTGTATGTAGGCAGATCATCATTTAAAAATTCATCTTTCTTATACATGGAAAACAAATATTTTAACTCAAGTTCTTTTCTGATTGAAAATTTGGATTTAACTATTTTGTAGATTAAGAACTGCCATACTGAATCTATATTTTGTGATAATCTAATATAAACCACCAAAAACCAAAACCAAAAAAACACAAAACACCCCCCCCCCCCTAAAAAAACCAATCTTGAAATAATGGCAATCTATCAATTAAAAAAATATACCAACCCCCCAAAAAACAAAGTCATACATATCTATTTTCAGCACTGTCATAATGGTCAAGTTACGACAAAGAGTTTTAATTCTCCATTGATGAGTCTGTTATCATGCCATTTCAAAGTTCTAGAAAATCTGACATAATATATGTTTTTTTTAAGACAAAAAATTGTATTTGTATATTCAGTTACCCTGGCAGGTCTTCCTGGAGTTCGTGTGCTGAGCAATTTGGTGAGATCTCGAACGGCATCCTCTTTTTCTTTCTTTACTACCTTCAAGCGTTCCTGGAAATCACAAAATGGAGAAACTTTTCAAGGCAAGGACAACAAAATTAAATTAACGAAGAGTGAAGAGATTGGCAAGGAATGATTTCCGTTCACAAACACAAAACATTAGCATATGGATTTCAGTAGCTCACATACATTTCTTTTTTCGTTATGCTTTCATTTTTCTCCTACAATCTCTTCAATTACTCCTAAACTTATGGAAACATAGGCTTCCCACTGATAAAAACATAAGTAGATAAAAAACCCAACATTAATCTACATACCTGTAGCTGTTTTTGTTTGTCTTTTTCTCCCTGTAAACTCTCTTCACTCAACTGGAGTTTTCTGGCCAGCTCTGATATCTTGGCCGTCTCCCCAGCTTGACTGAGGGCTATTGCCGACTTTTCCTGTTCCAACACATCCTGCAAACCATCAACAACTTTATTATAAGGATTTGCTAAATTAGGGTGCACATCACGAATACTAAATTATCTTCTCAATTCCCAATCACTGACATTGATTTATATCTGATTTTTAGAAGGAATTAAATCATTGGGTGCAAAGTTCAAAGTGCACAATAAATTGCATCAAAGGAATGACACTTTAGCCAGACACTGAAAGGATAGAAATTGAATGCAAAGAGTCCATAACCAGATTGCAACTAACAGTTACTTTAAAAAAACCCCAAAGTCTTTTTGGCTATAAAGAAAGACAAAAAAATAAAAACAATTGAAGCAGAAATTCTGAGCTCATGATGATAAATATTCACATAAATACATGGCTAAATAATTTTTGTTTTGCAATAAATTCCTGACTGTATAAGCTCATTAAATCTGACTGTTTCTAGCAGAAATGCAATAATATAAAAGTATAACCAACTCACAATTTTGTTTTGTAGATTCTTTATCTCTTTGGCAGTGTCAAGGGGAACACCCTTCAGCCTTTCTTCTTCCAGTTCCTCATTTCTGCTCTTCATGTTGGCAATTTGCTATAAAAAAAAAGAAAAAAAAAAAAGTGGAAATCATGAATTTAGCAATCTAAAGGTCAGTGAACATCCAATATAATAATTTTTCCCGTACTTCCTGAATGGCAAGGTCAAATCTTTTTCATAAAAAAAAAGCCAGACGAAACAATAACATTTTTGGGGGGTTTATCTGGATTCGTAACAAAGTCATGATGACAAATGTTAATTTGTTCAATTAGAGCCCCATAATACTGTATAACAATGCAGGTAGAAGTTCTATGTTCAGCCCCGAACAGCAGCTCAAAATCCAACCACATGAAAAATCAGGCTTACGCCCCCACTACCGTGCAAAGCTCAACAAAGAGCTAGACAGCGTGAAAAATAATACTGTTGGATACATGCAACACTTTCTTACAACACTTCTCACAATAATTGTACAAGATTCTCTATCATTACCAAGATCAAAATGCTCTTACTTCATCTCTAGACGCAATCTTTGTCTCCAGTGTGCTCTTGTAAGCCTCCATCTTAGACTCAATCTCAGACCTTTCCTTCTTCAGAGTTTCATTCATCATCTCCAGCTGTCTCTGGACATTTTCAAGCTCTGTCTTGGTGTTGTCGTGAGCAGCCTGTTCCTGAAGTAATGCTGCATTGGAAGCATCAAGCTCTGCTTGGTCAACCTGGTGGAAACAATATTCAAATAGATTCAACCGTCAATTCTTATCTTAATAATGTTTGGAATGTTACTATTGGTTCCATTTATGATGATTTAGCACAGCTGAAAGTCAGCTGACAAGAATACAATGAATAAGACAAAGTGCTCCCAGAGAAAAAGAAGTAACTAGAGAAATCTAAAAAGTGATTGTAAAACGGTACAGCCCAATGCGCTTAGCAGGTATATAATTTGTTTTATCTAAAAGACTTTTGCATTACTCTTTCCGTCCAACCAGCTATTGACTGTGGATCTTTTAAGTTACCATTTCTTGACAGGGTTAACAAACCTACCCAATATTACGGAAAACATTATTCTAAAATCTTAGCAAAAAGTATAATGTAATTGACCTGTGGTAATCACAAGATTCCACATTTAGTCCACGTATAGATCCATTTTAAAAACTTTTGTCCATTCAGTTTCCAGAAAAGTAATGCTAAACTGCATTACTATAACTCTAGAATCAGCAATAAAACACTGGCAAAGATTGCAAATTTAAAAATCATCCGTTCCCTGAAGCTAATAAATCACCATCACCTGCACTGGTTAACTTTGTTACTTTTACCACTATAGCCTGGAAATTACAAGTCTTACCGTTTCGTCCCCAACAGAAGCAGCTGCAACTCCCCCGGCAGCAGAGAGCAGGACGATCTGTGCTTTCAACTCGTCCACCTCAATCTGACTTGCCTCCAGCTGGTTCACAATTTCTGGGTCTGGGACGGTCACCTGTGTGGGGGAAAATGTGGTGCTAAATAAAAATTGTGAATCGTGAACATGATATTTTTTTAGACACAAACTTCAAGTTAATTTTGTGACTTTCGACAATAACATATTTTGACCCAAATCAAAAAAATAAATACGTAAAAAATGTCTCAATTTTTTTCTACCATTTTTGCTTTTCAGAGGTGGATAAAAAAAAATAAAATTTCAGGCTTGATTTAAAACTGAAACAAACACACACATTTCAGAAAAAAAGAGTAGGGAAATAATGCAACACAAACAGGAAATTAACAGTGGACAGCAAGAATCAAACACGAGGCCACAACAGTTAAAAGAGCAGAATGTCACTAAAATAAAATAGAAAATGAAAAACATAACACAGTATCAGAAGAATAGACAAAAGTGAAAAATAGGAAAATGACAGTCAACAGCAGTAATCAAACCGTGCCTACAATGACATTGATGCCATTGCAGCCAAAGAAGTTTATCATTCAACCTTTCAGCTGATCTGTCACAATCATTTCACCCTTCCCTTATCTGTGTTATATTTTTCTGCCACAGGCTTTAGTTCCCAACTAGTTCTCAAGTGTCACCTCTACATTCACTTTTCCATACAGGTAAGGAGTAAACAATACCTCAACAACTTGAACCTCTGGCTCTGCGAGGGCAGCCACAGCATTCCCAGCATCGACAGGAGGTGGCACCGTGCCAGAGCTCAACTGGGTCAAGGTCTCCTTCTGGTGGTCTAAGGAGGTCACCATCTGAGATACCTCGGCTTGCTGCACGTACAACTCTCTGACAGAGTCAGATCTGAATAAAGGTTTACAATACATATAAATAATGACAATGGCATGCACATTATCATAAAAAATACTTTTGCAGAAAACTGGATTAAAATTAAAATTAAAAGATGTAACAAAATAAGAGAAGAGAAGAATACATTAATAAATTATCTAATGAAATAATAAATGCTGGGAAACTATGACTTATGACAAAGAAGTATAAAAGCAGTTATGTAGAGCTAGATCAACAATATTAACAATTTTATTAACAAGTTTATTGTAATAGATGAGTTAAACTTCCTTTTCCCAAGCCTGATCAATTCAATTACTATTAAATTGACCCTTTTAGAGTGTATGAAATATTTCTAAGAAAGTACAAAGTTTGATTTTAAGTGCTTGCGACACTGAGGCCACACACAAGACACCAGGGGTGGTGTGAAATCAAACCCATGGCATTTCGATCCGTACACATTGTCTTGATAGCTAGTAATATACACAATCATCATACTTGTCTGCCTCGGTTGGTGGGTGTCCATTCTCTTTGGCAAAACGCTTTTCCCAGGCCTTGACTTCTTTGTCCAACCTTTTCTGCTCCCCCTCCATCATAACTTTATCCTCCTTCGTCTTAGACAGTTGCTCCTAAATGAGTCAAGTTGAAAAAAAAAGATAATGATAACTGAGTCTCTATATGACAAAAGCTCATATTACAAATTCAATGCATGAATGGAACATGAAGGAACAGTATCCAAACCAATAAAGGACCTTAAGGCCTGAGTCACAGAGAATGTTGTTTTCCACATCAATTAATAGAAGCTAATCGGTATCTATTACTTCCCATGGCAAGAAACAGATGGCAATGTATCTGTACAAATGAAAAGGTTCGCCATTGATATGATCTTAACCAGTTGAAAAGACCATTAAACCTAAAATAACCACAACAAAAACCTCACAGACCCCAAAAAGACCATTAAATAAAAAAAACCCCAAAACAAATAAAAGAAAACTGATAATGCAACCTTTGAAATGTTGATAATTTTTCATGTATCCCTCAGACATATCCTTACCAGTTGTCCACCAAAACAGTTATGTTTCATCACTAATATATCTGGCACCAGTGATGAAAACAATGACAAAAAATCATAAAAGGGGAAATTTTAGAAATATTAACTTCAAGTCCATGCCACATAACAAAACAAATATTTCCACTGAAAATTAGTCCTTTTCGTAACAAGGATCTTGAGAAAGTAAGTGTCACTGTGTGATTAGTAATCATATAGTGAAATAATCTTGACATTAAAATACATATGATAAGAAAAATATTGAATGCGTGTTATGAAAAAACCCCCAATACCAGCATGAAATGGATTCCACCCCCTGACTAACCTCTGCAGCCATCTTTGTTTCAGCACTCGGCACCACCACCAGACTCAGTGCTTTATACTGACTCTCCAGGGCTGCAAATCTGGCAGCCAAATCGGCCATTTGGCCGAGCTGATTCTTGTATGATTCATTTGAAGCCGTCAAATGTCCATTTTCCTTTAAATAAATGACGAATGTAAAAAATCAAAAATCTGATCATTACAGTTTCAAAACTAAGCGTTTACCTATAGGGTATAAGAATATCTTCAATATACCCATGAATTCTCAACTCTTTAATTAGTTGTACCAATTCAACTTACCTCACGATAATCTAACAAAAATTAATACTAGTAGAAGATGCAGCAGTGACACAGCTGATGTTTCAGGTATTTAATTGAAAAGGTCTCGAGAAAAAAATCTTAAATTGTGCCTTTAATTATTTTTGTCTTTTATTTCAATTCCCTGTCCAATGAATTACTAAAACAAATACAAGTCAGCTGAAATTAACTAAAATGTTTCAAAGCACTGTGGCTAACCCCTGAGAGAGAGAATCTAGTTTCAATAATGGCACATAATCAGTTATTTAATGCCAAACGTATAGGAGAGAAAAGAAAATTCAACGAAACAAAAAAGTATCTGAAAACAGCATCACGACAGTATAAATCGTAAAGATATGAAATCGTAGAAAACCTGAAAGATTTACATTACAGATTTATAGTTGGGAGACTTGTATCTCGTATTTGTTTCAAAATTGGTTACACCACTCTCAATCTAACTAACACTGCGAGGCACAGAAAGCAGTAATTATAACTAATTCATCTCATTTAATGATTCAACATAAGATCAATCAGGCACAAAGCTTTGAAACTCAATGAAATTGTTGTCACACTTACTGTCTTCAACTGTGTCACTTCCTCTTGCAGTTTGATAACGTGATCCTTCCACATATTTCTGTCATCATCGTCGTCTCGGCCTTTCACAGGGACTGGGACGGCCGCCAAGAGGGGAACAGTTGTCGAAGTCTAGATTGGAAACAACACAGACACTCAATGTTGAGGAATTGACTTCTCAATATTAATGGATTTTTCAGCTTCTATCCATTTTGAACCATACCTAATGTTTAGTGCACACTTTAGTGAATATTTCTTCGGGCCAAGTATTTCTTTAACCTGCAATCAGCAATATAACAATGACAATGGGAGCTACGTTATTTGCACCCGAACGCTAAGATCTACATCACCACAATGGGGTTCAAAAGGGGGCATCATAGACAACTGAGGTTACAGGAAATTTGATTGCCAGTGCCAGTCAGTTTATACAACATTTAGAAGTGTATTGCTGAAGTCCAATAAAGTTGTTCAAATGCAATTTGCAAATCATTTGTCTTAAATTCTTGATCTTCAGATATCACAGCTCTGAGTTAAGCTGTGTGTAGAGGCTGGTGTGTGTGTGAGAGTGTGTGTGTGTGAGAGTGTGTGTGTGTGAGTGTGTGTGTGTGAGTATGCATTTTTTGTGAATGCTTTGTGCCTATTGCATTGTTCATGATTCGGTGTCAAGTTGGACATTTTGCTGATCTATAGCATTAGGAAGTTTTTTTTATTTATTACAAAACATCATTATAATACCTACACCTACCTCAGTGGACGAAGAACTTGAAGAAGGTTCCTCATCTTTAAGTCGCAAAATTTTCTCTTTTAAAGCCTGAAATTTAAAGCAAAATTTTTTTTTAAAATGAAAAGGAAATGAAAACACCATCTACAATTATAAATGCTACTATTTGATAGTTTGTGATTTGAACTACAACAGGAAAAGTAAAGAAAATATGAGGATTAATCAAAGGTATCAAAATTTCCTGTAGATTGAAAAGTGTTACTTAAATCTGTAACATATTATCATTTGAGTTTGTGCCAAAATTCTTTTGTGTTTAAGATAAGTACCTCATTCTCCTCTTGTAGCCGAGCCAGTTCAGCAGCTCCTGAAGTAAATAAAGATAAAATACAATGATGAGTTGATAGTCTGAATCCCCATGAAAGTGCAGACTCAAAGACTTAAATCATCCCCCCCCCCCCCCCCCCCAGCAGGCCATGTCATTCAAAGTATTGCTCAACTCTCAGGGGAGCATACCGTTAAACAGTCTGTTAGTCACATCATACTGACATCCTGATAATATTTTTCTTGCCTGTAGCTGGGAGCTCAGTAACACCAGAGTCAATTGAACAGAAAGCCAACTCACTACCTCTGAATCATTTGTCGTAAGTACATGCTCATTGGCTTTAAGTGTACGCAAATGATGATTGAATCGAGATAAATCCAATGTGGTTTATGAACTATTAGGGCATTTTGAAATAAAAAACCCACAGATTAACTTTGTGTGGCTGATAGAAAAAAACCAACTTTGTATGGAGCTGTATCTTTTGCTCATTTGTCAAATTTGTGAAAAAATTTTCCTGCTTTGATCACATTTTGAAATTAAAGCCGTCCAATACACACCTACTCCACCAGCTGCAATTTGTGAAGTGAGTACAATCTGTAGGAAAATAAAATAAGAAAAATAAACAAAAACAAACACAAAAAATAAGATAAAAGCATTGACCAATCTTAAGTAGGGCCTTAATACTTTCAGAGGTAGCACAATCTTCATGCTCGCATACTTTTATACATTACATGCTCCAAGTCAGAATAAATATATAAAAAATCTCTTTGCTTAGCATATTTTCAAAATGAACATCAGTCACTGAAAAATTACAAACAAATATTTCAGCCATTAAAGTCATAAAGACACTTATCTGTACACCATGTGTGCAAGGAACAGAGAAAACAAAAACAAAATAATTTTCTTCAATCTGCCTCACCACAAGGACCAGGGCTTGAACCCAATATGTCTCATAAACAAACAACTCTATTTTCTGATCACTTGGCCAGTGTGGGACGTAAACCAGAAAAACAATATGAATGAAGTAGGTTTCAATAAGTAAAAGGAAACAATACAGGCTTGTTCAGATATACATACCTTGTCTGCTTCCATCTTATCAATTTCGTCTTTGGAATGAAGCAAAGCTTCATTTTTCTCTTGGAGTAGCTTGGTATTGTTTTCTTTCAGACTCTGAAAAATAATCCCAAACCACCCAAATACTCAGTATTTCTGTGAATTATCATGGAGATGAGATTCAATACATTGTACAATCACTGGTTTTCCATTTTTAAATGTTTTCTTTTATTGGGAAAATGTAATGGAGCCTGAATAGTAAACTTCTTGGACAGATTCAAACTTTGTTACTTTCACATCCACAATGGACATCAATGAGGAGATCCTAAAGAAAATCAATATTTCAAGACAAGGCTACCAGCAACTACCACAATGGGTAATGCCGTGTCATATTGGCCGTACTTATGTCTACTACCCTATTGAATTTATTGCTCTTCCTTTAAAGTATTTTAGAAACAACACAAAAAAGGGGTAACCTGATGATTGGCAACAGCTTTTCCTACTCCGAATCATGAAAACTCAAATTTACTCACACCTGGTGAATCAGACAAGTAATATTGTTGATCCCCCCACCCTTTCCTTGCTATTGGTGAGTACTGACAGAACGATAAATACATTGGTAGACATTCTAGCTATATTTCTAAAAAACAGAATGAGCTTTGATAAATTCAGATTTCAACTATCAATAAAGACGCTTCGTAACTACTAATAATGTGACAGGTACAATAAAGATAAAAAAATAAATATATATAACGACAATGGTGTTGTTGATTATGATGATGTCATTACGATACCTCAATCTCTTGCTTTGCGTTCTCATCTTTTGCAGACGTTTCTCCGTGATAAATCTGAATCATATGTTGAAAGCTGACCAATCTTTCCTGGAACTTTTCACGATACTTCATCACGAATGCCATAAATTGTTTCTGAATATAAAAATAGGAACCTCATCTTAAAATAATATTTCGATTTCTGCAAAGAACAGTTACAAGATGTACATGACTGTTCCCCCTGCCCTCCCCACTTTGCATTCATCAGATTTGCATGTTAGGGTCTGACTACTCACTTTGTCCCTTTCATGCTTGGAAACTGAGATAAGCACTGAGTGTCCGGACCAAAAGTGTCCCCCGGAACAAAGAGCACCCTTTAGTGTCATTGCATGCACAATGTCATCTACTTATTTACATGGGCCCCTTATAACTTAGGGTGGTAACAAAAACAAATATTGAACAAAGTGTTAGGAAATACTCACAATGTTTAGCTCTAAGGAAATGCATTGGGATTAAGGATATTGCAGTTACATGTATTATACATTATATCAAATTCATTTTTGCTGCACAAATAAAATCATTCATATAATTTACATAATTGACAAACCTGAGACTCTCCTTCCAGGGTTCGATAATGAGCTTCTATATCATGTACAATTCTAATATGATTATCCTTCATATCTTTCATGTCACCGGTGATCCGAGCGATGCACCCTTTAGCGTACAAATAGGGAATGTAAGCATTCTGGTCTGGTAATGACGACTTGATGCTGATTGTATCTAAAAGGAAATCAGAAGTTTGCAATTCAAAGAAATGCTGTAAATATGAGTTCCAAATACAATGAAAATGGTTCAGGATGTATTAGAATAGAAGGCCTAATATGGCCATGTATTATGAGAGGAATGTACATTGATAAAGAGAAGAGCCAAATTTGTTTATCGTCATTTGGTTACTGCAATAAAATATGTGCTTGAAAAAAATTCAAAGTCCTCCAGTTCCTATTACTACAGGTAGACACAAGTGATCAACAGCCTCATCTGATTAATGCAGAACAGTGTATTACTCAAAATAGAAAAAAAAGCTTTGTGGATAATGTGGGCTGATCAACTTGTTGCCTTAAATTAATGATCCATACATTCCCATTCTCTGTGTCAGTAGTGCATTGTGGTTGAAGTGTCTGCATGGAGATTTGGATTTTAACTTTAATGTCCATGTTTTTGAATATGTCTGCCTTGTGCACTGTCCAGTGCTGGACATGGGGCTGGTCACAACATTGCAATGTGGGAGACATATATAGGACAAAGTAATGTGTAAGTGATGCTGAAACACTTCTGCTTATGAAAGTCTCACCAATCTGAGTAGAACCTCTCTGTTTTGCGACCAACTTATTTGAAGAATTGCTGGTAAGCGAGGCTTGACTTCCCACTGAAAATAAAACAACGCAAAATTCATAAGGGACCAATCCACTTCCAATTTGTCAGGCATATCCTCACACAGAAATATTTCCATGCTGCCTGCTTATCTCTATTTTTTTAAATGAAGAAAACATCTACATTTTATAAGGAAGTAAACTTAGTCATATCATAAAAAAAATATGATGTATTGATATTTGCGACATGCCAGGTCTCAGTAGATGCCCTGCTAACATATTTTATTGGTGTTACCGATGTTGCTTTCTTAACAGAGCTGGCTTGGTCATTGGGGCATAGAGATAAACATCTCCAGTTTCTACCCGTGAGATTGACACTGATCCATTTTCATAGAAATTTGTCACCATTTTCAGCAAATTTGTTTTACTGAGATGTCTTTTCCTGCCCCTGCACTAATTATGTTTCCCCTTAAGTTAAAATGTGCTTGGGTTACAAGACAAAGGCAATTTAATTCTGTTATCATTTTGTTTCATATCATTAAAAATAAAAATTGTTTATCAAAATTCTAATTTCATATTGGTTGAGAATTAAATTCTTTATAAAGATGGAGATATAGCTTTGACATGTTGAAAAGTGATTACTTTAGGCATCAAGATGTTGATTGAATTTGTATTGAAAAAAATAATTGCATGCCACAAATAATAACAATGGTCCCGCTATTCCATAAAATGATTCCATGCATGATTATAGTATTGAAATTTATGGGAAACATACTTGGCTTCTTCTTGTCATCCTCATTGCCAGTCCATGCCTCTGTTTCATGATCATAAAAACAAAAAGAGTCAAAATTTGATTGCATTATTATTAGTGTTAGTCATACCCAACAGTAGCATTGACTTCAGTATCTGACCTCATTAACAAAAACTAAGGATCACTCATCTCTCCAACAGTAGCGTTGACTTCCGTATCTGACCTCATTAACAAAAACTAAGGATCACTCATCTCAAAATGAAGCTAAAATATTTCACCATGAAAAACAATATATCACCAAAATCTACATAAAAATGGCAATGATACAGCGGTAAATGACTCAATTTTGTCTGTTCAAATTATTTAACAAAACGCAAATACTGCTATGTAATAATTTTCTTTATCTTAAAACAACCTGCACTATTTAAAAAAAACCAAAACACACACATTATATATATTCAAAGTAGACAAAATCACCTTTGACTGAAGAGTTCGAGTGTAAGGATACAACACTGCCCGGATTTGACAGGTCTTTGGAACCTGATTGTAAGGGCTTTACTTTATTCTGGGAGAAGGGGGATGTAGATCGCTTCTGTGTATTGGGAATAGGTGGTATACTGGCCTTCTTGGTTGGAGATGATATCACGGGTGGTGGACTTGGTGTGTCAGATCTTTGCTTTTCACGTCCAGAATCTTTTGTGTTTTCATCAGAAACCATGTTTGGCAAATCCTGTAAAAACCCATAATATTCCATTTCATATAAAATAAGAAAACAACTCTGATTGCAATCATCATATTCATGAGCTACTTCTTTCATAAATATACACAATATGTGACAATATCATTTAGTTTTTTTATAAGGCGTTTTAATATACATATATATCACTGCGTACAGTCCTATTCAAAAGTGATATTTTAGTTAAAGCAGTAAATCACCCTGCAGGGCCGACCCAGCCGTCAACCTGTGGTTTTTTCTCAGGGAACTCGTCGTCCGCCTATTGTTTACCTAAGGTCAACCGGGGCCACTGTGTATTCCACACGATATTGTGGATTATGATTTTTTAGGCATTGTGTTCAATCATACCTGTTTGAATAGCGCATGTAGTGGCGTTATAATTACACAGTGACTGAATTTTCAATTTATTGAACATTTTTAAAACGCAATTCCTGAACTGTACAATTCAATACTATTTGCATTCTGTCATTTGTGAGAACTTCATGCATGCATTGGTAAAATTTGAACACTACCAAGATGTCTATAAATCTCAAAAACAAAACACTATTAATTAGATAAAAATTTTGTTTTTTCCCCGCGCTGATCTATACAATTCTATTACTATCAATATCATGGTGGTTTTACTAAAGCGAAAAAATCAATTGCACATATTTCACAACATTTATAAAACCTACTACTATCTTTCCCTTATAGATTACATATCATGAGGCATTTATTGCCCTTAAAGAACTCTGTAGAGTTGTTTTGAAACACCATAAATTACTTGAACGAAAGGGTGGCATGTCATGTCCTGCTGTCGATGTGATTTGACTAAATTGAGTGAAGATTTCCAAATAATTGAAAGCAATTGGAAGCTAAAACAGGACTTGGAAAAACAATAACGTTTTCTCTAGATTTGATTGATTGTCACCGACAGGGGTATAGATAAAACTAATTTTGCAAGAAAATTGAAGAAGAGTGAGAACAAATTGTCACATCTAACTTATTCCGCCCCAAATGCCGAGATCTTTGGCCAGTCGCAAGTGTCCTTGGTGACATACTCCCTAGTCATAGAATAGCCCCACAAGCCTACCACAGCAGGTCATTCATTGGTAACAATTGCAACAATTACATTAAGACACAGACACCACTGACACTCTGGTCTCCAACACAAAGGAATGCGTTAATTAAGAAAAAATCGATAAGGCGTATTTGACGAAATATCAATTTAGTTGATAAGCTAAATGAAGCCCATGGTCAGATCCACACTCATGTCTCTCAGACATGTACCACCCAGCCAGAATCTAGGACAACCATTGAGCATATTATGGAAACATACCGCAAACATTTCCTTAGCAGGCTAGCAGCACTATTCCCAAACAACACATTTTAGAGAAACCCTGCATTACATGTCTTGGATAAGACGCTATGGGTTTGGACTAGGTCTACTAGGAGAACAGGGCACAGAAGTCAGTAACCAGACAATGTCCAAAATAGCTAAACGATCATCGGGAATCATACAAGAAAAATATTCACTCAATTTTATGTTAAACGCACACACAAATCAACACCGCTAGAATTATGTATGTATGAATAATGTATGTATGTATATATGGATAGATGGAGAGAGAGCAGGGAGGGGGAAAGATAGAGAGAGAGGGGAGGGGAGGGAGGGAGGGAGAGATATATATAGAGAGAGAAAAGAATGATTCAACACGTCAAAAGACATAACGTGCTGAACAATTATTCATGGATCTATTAGTGACAATCTTTTATTCAAGTTCTATAAACATCAAAAACTGAAATGGGACTCAAAGATATTTTTCCGTTATGGTTTCAAACACTAACAACAGTTGGGTGTTAATGCAACGTCAAGAGAATACTTTGTCATCTCGTGTGGAATGAACTGCGGATTTTTAACAGATCGCACATCAATTGTTTAATATATGAGGTGGAGTGAATATTTTTTGTGAGTATATATGTCAATATATCTATTTCATAAACATAATATGTGAATTGAGATTGGCAGTTCAAACTTACACTTTTTACTAATATATAGTAGATTGAGTGACTAGGATGGGCAATGAATTGACTGTGTAAAACCGGAAAATCGCGGTGACAATCGCTGACCGGCTGTCGGCTCGATTGCGGTTGAAATGGTAGCGGACCACCAATGCATCGAATGACTCATCGTCAACTAACTATCGCAAAAGTGACGCTGTGATATGAGTAATGAGAATGAAAATTGAAAGTATATGTTCTACCTCATTCTCTGCAACAAGACTCTTCACTTTGCTTCCAAGTGAACTGTCTGAAAACATGAGAAAATAAATGTATGAGGCACTGTTCACTTCTTTATATACTCATAGAATATGACAATAAGATAAATATATAAAAAAATATATATTATAGGTGTCTGCTATTACTTCAGATTCAACGTAAGTTATGTTTTTGATAAAGCAATGAGATATAATCTTGTCACACAAGGGAAAAACAATTTTTAAGGGAAAGGATACAATAATAAAAAAAATAAAACAAAACAGGTCATAGGTATCTGTGTTGAAATCGATTTGCTTTTCTTCTGAATGGCAAATACTAATCAAGACTTTAAAGTAGGATTCTCTAGCAAAGCTGACAGTTCAGATTTTTCTTTCTTAGAGGAATTCTAGTTTCCTATGCATGAGAAATATGCATTCCAGGAAAATGGAAGAATCAGGTTCTAAACCTGTGACCAAGACCGACATATTGAAATGCGTTTCTTTCCATCATAACGCTATAAGGAAATAAATTGAATCCAATGTTAGAATAAACTTTGCCTCAATGGGGTCATAACTGTAAAACAAATATATATGCTTCATTACCTGTAACTTGAGGATTTATTTTTGCAGGTGCAGCCTTTTTTCTTTTCTTTATCTTTTCTTTTGACGCCATTTTAATCTCAAACCTGGAAAGTAAAGATATAAAGATAAAGCACAAGCTTACAGTCTTAACATAAAGACAGCATCTGTCCAAAGCATTGAAAAAACAATCACATTGTGACTAATAAAACATACAAAAGAGCTTTTTTATTAAAAACAGAAATCATTCTATATTCTATCCCATATCACTAGGGGCAAAAGCTCTACACCAACTTTTTTTAAATGAAAAACAATGTGGTTCAATGAATGTGGACTGTTTTATGATGATGGTATTAATAATAATAGATTTGTTGTTCACAAATCTTCCAAATAGAATACAAAGTGTGGAGATAACATCAGGTATCAGTGACCACGACATCCCGATAGCAGAATTTAAACTAAATGTACAAAGACACAAAAAGGCTAAAAGAGAAATACTGCTTTGGAGATGTGCTGATATGCCTTACATAAAATCAGAAATGTGTAAATTTAAGAACTTCTTTCTCAGAAATCACAACACTAATACCGACATAAACAAACTATGGACATGTTTGAAAACGAACATAACAACGATAATAAATGAAAATGTCCCAACAAAATTAACTACAACAAG
>JARFNW010166856.1:0-17642 GCA_031763155.1 Dirona albolineata
GTAAGTATGAACAATTGGACTTGTGGAAATGCATTTGCATTGACATGAATGTTGTTCCAGAAAGAAGGAAGAGAACCCAAAGAAAAACGTCATTTCACCAGAACAATGGAGACCACTGCCGCGATGCGGGCAAAGGGAGATATTCAAGGCTTGATCCCTGCTGATCCCAGCGCGAAGCAGGCAAAGTGAAAGAAGAATGGTCCTGTTCACTTTCCCAGCATCTACTGCTGTGAGCAGAAAAAGCTTATTGAAGTAAATCATTCTTTCCCAAGGATACACAGAACAATACGCATTATTTGTGTAGAAGTGCTTGTCTATCACGTCCTTCCTTGGCGGATGGGTAAGATTGGGAGTGAGGTAAAATTTCACAGAAAAGGGAAGGGGGCTGTTTGTGTGTATATTTTGATGTTTATCTTTACGTTTATGTTTATGTTCAAGTTTATTGCTGTGCTTATACTTATCTTTATGTTTATGTTTACGTTCATGTTTATGCTTATGTATATATTGATGTTTATGTTCATGTTGATGCCTATGTATATATTGATGTTTATGTTTATGTTTATGATGATGATTATGTTCACGTTATGTTTATGTTATTTTTATGTTTTTTGTTATTTTTATGTTTATGTCTATGTTTATGCTTATGTTTATGTTACGCAAAAGCTTATGCCTTTGTTTATGTTTATATATATTCTTCCATATCCACAAGCACCTGGTTAAAAAATGTAACACTTCATGGAAGTCGTCATGTTTTTTACACGAAGGAAGAAGGACTGACACAAGCCCATCGTACTTATTCGTGGGTTGTTTTCTGTGCTTGTTGGCTGACGAAGAGGGAAACCCGAAACGTTCTTTATTTTGTTTCTCTTGGAGCAGCAATATCATTACCCCCCCCCCCCCACCCCCTCCCGCTCCAATTTTGTTTTTGCTTGTTTTGAAATTGGATCCATAAATAGGCTAGTTTGGCGATGACTTTCGAATCATGAAACCCAATAAATCATGTACGTTTATTTGTTTGTTTGTTTGTTTGTGTTGTCAAGAGAGGGATTAGATGAGTTGACAGATATTATTTCACCAAGTAATTTGCGTAAATCAATAATTCTAGTAGGTGCGATCGATCCGTAATGATATACCATTGTGATAATTCGATCACCGATTGACGAAGATTTATTCAGATGTTATGTTCAGCTATAGATCAATTTTATCACCGATGTGTTCTTTTATGTCAAAAGTCTATTAACAACGGACTCGGTTAAAATGGTTGGGGCCCGGGGGGGGGGGGGGCAGGGGAGGGACAGGGAGGGGGGCATAAAATGTGGAACGTAAAAACACCAAAACGGTTGATAATGTTTCTTTGTTATTTTTGTTTTTTTAAAATACTAATTCAATTCCTCTGAATCCTTCAGTTTGAGACAAACAGGGGGTCAGCCCATTATGACCAAGTCAGGTGATGGGTCTGCCATCAGTATAAATATATACTAAAGGTCTTGGCACCTCTTTGTCCGTCTTTCCGTTTGAGGCCTCATGCTGTGGCGTATTAGTCCCGAGGAAGTGGGCTTGTTTTCTGTTCACGGCGAGGCGCAGTTGCCTTGGCAGGCATGGGTTCGATCCCCACGGTCGACGAAAATCATTTTTCTATTTTTATTTTCTTGTACTCTCACTCTTGTACTGTTACATTATCCCACTATCATTCTGTCTACCAGACCATCAGTGCCCGCTCCCTCTTCGTTTATTTTTAAAACCTGTTTAGCACAGCCATCAAAGTCTTAGATACCATGACACAAGCCTCTTCACCACTACAAAGTTTCTGTAGAAGGGGGCAAGTCGCATATTGTAGAAAATATATCATATGATATAGTACCCAAAATTATTAGATAACATTCCACAAGCCCCTTCAACACTACACGGTTTCTGTAGGAAGGGGGCATGTCGTGTGTTGTAGAAACTATCTACTATTTATAGCCTAAGTCTTTAGATAAGATATGATAATAATAAGATAAGATAATACTTTTTTTTTCATCCCATTAGGGAAATTTGTTTTACAGTCGTGTATACAAATCACAACATGTATGTTATAGTTATACACATAAGATATGGAGCATCACAGTATAGTATTGAAATGAATAATAATACATGAATAAGTATCTTCAAGGTATATTAAAAAACAAGTATGCTATAATAATAATAAAAGTTATATCATGAAAAAAGAGACCATTGTTGTGGGTTAAATAAAATTCATTTATAATCTAACTATGGTTTAAAAGCCTAGTGCCATACGCTAAAAAAGATTTAAAATGTCACTCCCTCCTTGTACTTATAGAAAGGAATCTGTAGCTGCGTACAGATGTTTTAATCTGGCTGTTTAGGGGATGAGTAAGGTCATTCATAATTGAGGAAATATTATGCGTATAATATACATGTTGTAATTTTTATACACGTCTGTACTGTAAAATAAATTTCTTTAATGGGATAAAAATAAAGTGTCTTTTAAGTAAACAAATAAACAAAATGAAAGCGAGACAAAACAAGGATAGAGAAATAGAGTGAGAGAGCAAAAAAAAAAAAGTTCACCGATTTGAAAGCCCCCAGGGAGGATCGAACTCCCGACCCCTGGTTTACAAGACCAGTGCTCTAACCACTGAGCTATGGAGGCGTTGTCAGGTTGACTACCATTAAAGTATATAATTTAGACTATTGTTTTTGCGAAACGCACTTTTTTAAAATTGTTGATTATTCTTGGGTTAAATCATATATATAATTTGCTTTGTGGATAATTAGTTTGTTGAGCGTCCGTACAAATATCCCTTACAATTTTCACGCCACGAAAGTAGTAGTTATAGTGTAATAATAGTAGTAGTATAGTTAGTTCATGGGCGCTATTTTGTTTCATTTTGTAACAATTAGTCTATGCACTAGATACCAATGTGTTATTATATTTTGTTTACTGGCAAGAAGCATAATAACTAAACCGAGTCTAAATCATAATTATATGCTATATGATGAGTGCGTGGGGTCGTGTGTTGAAGTTGAAGAAGGGGTGAAGAATGCCTCGTCGCTATAACTATAGACTAACTAAAATATTATTATGAAGTTACTAGAGATAGATAATCCACATCCAATACAAATGTAACTTGTAGACCGACCAATATAAAACCCTTTATGTCACATTGCTGACCATTCGTGTTAATGCCCTTTTGTTTTGGTAATCGAACAATAGTGACAATAGACATCGATTCGTCTCTTGTCCTTGGCGCATCATAATAATAATATAATTATTACATTGAAAATAATCCATGCATCCTATGATAGTCTAACCTCATTTGCATAATTTATTGAGATTGTCGAGTTCGTGGTGATTACAAAAGTAGGAATAAGCATTTATGGACAAAATATAAGATTCATTCTTCACATATCATATTCATAAACTGAGATTAAATTGCTCCTGTCTAGTTGATATATTAATAAAACAAATATAAACGACAAAAATGAGTCTTTCCATAATATAATTTACTTATGAAATGAAAATTTCGTTGTTCTACACTTTTTGTGTGCCTATAATTTTTCCCATGCAAGTTTTTACTTTACTAAGATTACAACACCACCAAAGGCCAAACAACATGGCGTCAGTGCTGATGGGCGGATTGTCGAATGGAAAAGTTTTGGCTTACTAGTGCTGTAAGTGCTTGCCTGGACCGTCGACAAACAGCTCATATGATGCATTAAAAAGCTGTTCGTGCCGAGCAATAAAATTATTTTACATAATTCCATTATTTTGTAAATGATAAATAAAAGAATTCTAACTTGACGATCCGCCTTCATCCGCTTTTACTTTTCCCTGCTTCTCTTCTCTTGTCCCGTATCATCACCACCTTATTTCACACTTTTGTCTCTGCTTTCCTCTGCTTTCACATCCTGTAGCAATTTGCAATCATTTTTGCATAGATAAACCACATTTGAGCGCAAACGCATGTAGCGTAAACACACAAATATGTCATAAACCCAATCGCAGACGATAATTAATAATAATAATAACAAACTAAAAAAAGTGGGATTATAAACAAAGATGGGCTTGGGGTGTGGCATGTTTCTGACTCCAGACCTTATAATCATGTCCATTGCTACCTCAAATTTATGAGAACAAATTGAAGAAAAAATGCTTATTGATGAAATCATAAGAGATGTGAGTCAAGTGTTATCTGAAATATTCTGAGCTACATTTTGAAAACCCCTCCAGAACTGGAACAAGGGACATTACTTGCATAAAAAAACCAATCTTGTGACTGGCTTTGATGGACTTGGTAGTGATGAAGAATTGTTGAGATACTTTTTTGTTTAAAATCTGCAAAACTATAGTTTTTATTTTTTGGCTTGTCACTGAAAATTGATTAAAAGAAGGAAGTGATTAGTTTTCATTCTCATACTAGTAAATAGGGAATTTTAATTAGGCTACACTCTACTACTTTTACTGACTAACTAGTACTAACTAGTGTAAGTAGTAGTAAGTAGTAGACTTCATATTTATTATAATTATAACATTTATTTTTAATATCGAATGTATTCATAATACCTTTATTTTTTACAACAAATTGCCATCTCCAGAAATTGAGAATGCAGGAAAAATATATTTTGGAAAAACCAGATAAGCCAATATCAATAATAAATATCTTAATTTTAAACTATCTCGGCCCATTGTCCAACTCCATGTTTCACCATTGTCATCATAGTATAGCATACGCTCACTTTTGTAATACTTCACATTACATGAGACAAGAAGCTGTCATGCCTTTGAAGAGACTCTTACAATTTAATCTACTTGTCTACAAGTTTTCTATGATCATGATCAATTCTTGACACTGAAACTGAAAGGTAAAAAGCAAAAGAATGGGGGAGAAAAAAAGGAGAAGTGTAAAAGTATTGCAGGACTAATTTATAGTGTTTAATAAAAGGAAAAATGATATTGTTCTCCATACTAATACTGTCTAGTTCTATGCTACTACAGGATTAGTTATTGATAATTTTTTTTAAAAGGTAATAATTGGAAACATAATTTAAATTAATTATAAATAATGTATCCATCACATTGTTTCTTCAGTCTCATTTGCCGTATTAATAGAGTGTATGTAATGTTTTGAGGTGTTTTTAAATAATTTAAGTTAAAACCTTTCTCTGATTTCTCAGGAAACATAACCTGAAGAAATCAAACATTCCTGCTCTATATTATTAATTTATTATGGATTTTAAAAACATTATGGGACCAATATATATATGAGTGAGAGATGTGATATCTTTAAAAAATATATCTGGAGTCTGGCGACTCAATTCAACACTTGAAATTCAAGCAATAAATAGATATGGTTTATTTTTTGTTTGTTTCTTGTGTGAAGTAAATAGATTTGTTTCTACTCCCAAGATAGAAATTAGAAACTCATGAATTCAGCGAATGCTATTTTGATTTTTATGAATTACTTTGCATGCTCTGCTTTATGCTTTATCTTCTAAGCAGTGCTTAAGTTTCTCTAATTTTTACTAAATCTTTATTCCATAGGGAGTAGACACTCGCTGAGAAGGAATTCTCTCGAATTTCAAGACTTCTTTACAAAAAATCTTCCAACATGATGGCGTCTCATATGGAAACATCAGCAAATCCAGTGGCGTCGTCTGGACTTGCCAACCCAACAGGGGCATCACATCTTCACATTGACACGTCCATTTCATCTGCACAAGGAATCATCAACAGTAACCATATTATCTCTCGTCAAAGCTCCCAGGGCTCTAACTCAGTGACTTGTTCTCCAGGGTCGCCCATGTCACCAGATCCAGTTCACGACCTCCCACCAGAGTTGCTGCAAGCTGGCTGGAGAAAGTTTTGGAGCAGGCGAGAAGGGCGACCGTACTATTTCAATAAAGTCACAAATGAATCTCTATGGGAAACACCTACTTTGGGGATGGCTGTGAGTTTTTTCAATTTTATATTGTATGTTTCTTTGAGTTTAATGATTTAATAATAAAAAAATTATTATGATATTGATATTGATACCAATATATTATAAATATAGGTACAGAGTCTACATACTTATATTATGAGCTTATATATGGTGGAATTGATATATAAGTATTCCCCCGTAAAAATCTATCATATATATAACTCTACTTTGCGACAACTATTTAATTCCTTGTGGACAAAATAAAGTCAATTTTATAAATTATTATTATGTTTTTGAATATTCTGCATTCCTCACATCACTAAGATCAATAGCTATCTGTTTTACTATTTATTTATATATATATACCATTATTTGGTTGAGATTACACATTGAACAATGACAATGGTCACAATGTCATAATAAATATGTTTATTTTTCAGAATATTTGTCTTAGATTTAGATTATAATTAACTTCTGAAAATTTCACTGATTTTTTTTCAGCATGATCCTTTAACAGACCCTCTCGGCATAAACACAGATTCAGATATTGCTACCACAGCCCCAGTCCCAGGAGCTTTGGACAAGAGACTAAGTCGACCCAGTACAGAGATTGTCCCTACGACCATAGCCGCGAAACGAAGAGCAAGTGCTGAGTTGTGTGCTGGTAGTCCTTTGAAAAAAGCCCAGTTGAATTACAAGTAAGTTTGTGACTAATGTAGCCAAATTGTCTTTATTCCATTCCGCAATATAATTTAGTCCTGTTTTTTTTCTTTCAGGTCTGTCTTTATTCTTCATTGTAAAATGAGTATTGTTTTATATTTAAAAATGTTAAAAGCATATATGTATATATAGGAATACCAAATCAAAATACCAAAATAGGCATGCACAAATATGGCTGTAAGGGAATTCAGGGGTTTTAAAGAGATGTGTGTATGTAAATACTATGTATATATGTTGTATATATTATATTATATAATATATATGAATAATAGCGTATAAAGGCGTCAAAACACAGGTTATACTTTCATGTTAAATAATCTAATATGCTGTGATGTAAAAATGACATGAAGTGTCTTTTACTTAAATTAGTTTCAATAGAAATTAGGCGTTTACTACGTTCAGAAAATGTGATGGATAAATAAAGAGGGTGTGTCATCAGTTCAAATCCTATGTAGTTTTGTTTGCCCTTTTAATTACTTTATTGAGTTTGTCTTTATCTTTACTTAAGATGCTATTACCCCACGCCAAAATACAGAAAGACAGAACGCTCTCAATTGTGGCTCTATAAAAAAAGTGTTATTAAAATGTTATCTACTTTGAGCTTGCTCAATATTCTAATAAAATACATTCTTTTATTAACTTTATTAAGGATGGTTCCGATATGTTCCCTCCCACTGTAATTTGTTGTCTATTGTGACTCCTATCATAGGCACCATCCCACTGTTTCTGTGTGAATGAGAAATTCAACATATCAATTTTTATTTTTTTTACAGGTTTTTTCTCCCTGGTAGTGAGTCTAACAGTGCTGCTAACTGCTGTCTACTTCAAGTGTCCAGTAATCAAGGTTCTTGATAAGTTTTACAAGCTTATGACAGTTGCGACATTGTTCAGTTTTACACTCAGCATTTGCTTGTACATCAAATCTAGATTTGTGAGTGAGAGTAAATTGGCTCCTGGAGGAAATACAGGTTTGTTGCATGTTATAAATTGCAGAACACATTAAAAATTTTTTTAGAGATGAGGCAAATTGAAATACATATTAAGCCTAATGGTGTTCCAGTGCACCTGCCTGAGTGCAAATTAATGACTCAATGGTTCCACATTTTTTGGGCCTTTGCTTCCACTGCTTGTCCATTCCTTTGTATGATGAAAATGACATGTGACAGCCTCTGACCAGCACGATTGTCCATCATCATTGATTAGTTTTTCTCAGCTGTCTGTGGGCACCAATTTCTACCCCTGGGTCAACTGACACAGTTGGAATAAAGCTGCTTGTCCAGGGATAACAAAGAAGTATTAGAAATGAGGCTCGATTACATAGCACATGAGGACAATGTCCAATCCTCTCAGCCACCAATGTCTCCTAGATCGGCAACATTACTTACTATGTTTACTCAATTTTTGTGGGATCTTTGTCAATGATAATTTATTTCTGCCTGCGTTTGAGATTTGCTATATATTATTAACTTTTCAGTGCTTAAATTTTCTTGAGTAATGGTTTAAAATTTCATAAGCCTTTTCTCTTGACCTAACACCCTCGACCATAAAGTTGTTGCCAGGCTTTACTGGATTTTTAGGTTGGTTTTTTTTGTAAAAAAAAAATCATTACTTGCATTCAGGAACAGTAGTCTCCTCCTTAGACCCTGGGTTTCGGGAGACAAGATAATAAAGTTCTATGGCGGATTTCACCTTGCTAAGTGAACTAAATTTGTGGTGCAGCTTGTACTCATTTCATTTGAGTATTTTTTTCAGTGAGTTAAAAAAGATTGATAATCGATAATTATAAATTTATAATCAATAAATTTTTATTGCAATTTTCTTTTCATACAGGAAATTTCATCTATGACTTGTTCATTGGACGAGAGCTAAACCCAAGAGTTGGATCCTTGGATTTGAAATTTTTCTGTGAACTGCGTCCAGGGCTGATTGGTTGGGTCATGCTATGTTGGCTGATGGTCATCAAGGCCTACCAGGCCACTGGAACATTCCCACCCAATCTTGTCCTTGTCACTGCTTTCCAGACCCTGTATGTCGCCGATGCCCTCTGGTTTGAGGTAACTACCAATGATACATTCTCCTTTCAGCAACACTCCCATTATTTGAATCAAGACATGTAGGAATTTAATGTGTTGATGAGCTACCTTATGCTCATGTACTGTTTCACACTTTAAAAAAATATTTTGTTAGATTAAACACATAAACATTGCATTTACCTGTAATGAATAATTTTCTCAAAGGATAGTAATAATTTAGTAATAGATTTCGATGGAAGTGTTTTTGTTGTATGAAGTGGATTAAGTTAACACAAAATTTGAACCTTTCAATTCCAGGAAGCAATTCTGACCACCATGGATATCATACATGACGGATTTGGTTACATGTTGGTTTTCGGAGATCTTGCATGGGTCCCCTTCCTGTATTGCCTACAGCCCCGCTTCTTGCTGGAGACATCCTTCACTCTACCTTGGTATTGTCTAGCACCTATTGCTGTGCTCAATCGTAAGTGTACCTCATCTGTGAATTGTTCTATTTAATCTAATTTGGATGAATCATAAATTTAATGATGTTGGTTTGGTACAGAGGTGCTAGTTTGTTGATTAAGGACATTTGGTCTTAATTCAAGACAACAGTGTTTCTTTTGTATGCTTAGGACGGAGTAGAGAAATGGTAATAAAGACTTGGTTGGATAATGAATATTGAATGTAAGATAAGCAATGAGTTAAAACTTGAGCATTAAGATGTTATATTTTTTTTGTTAGATGTGAATTCTTTTTTCACTGATTTTCAGTTTTAATAACCATTGCTTACTTTCAACTTTTTTGTCTTTTTCAAGTGAGTGGTTACATAATCTTCCGCTCTGCCAACTCCCAAAAGAATGACTTCAGGAAAAACCCGAAAGATATCAAAGTGGCTGGTGAGTGAATTGGGAATAAAAAATAATGTAAAATTTACAACAGAAAAAATAATTGGATATTCATTTTATTTTTCTCAAAAAGTAAAGGTAAAGTAATAAATTGTTAGTTTGCAGTTGTAATTTTTATTTCGGAGACAGAGCGTGGACCAATCGCCCATTTCTCTTAAATGCCTGATTTGAAAAGTTTCAAGTCATTTTGTGCTTGTAGATGTCAGATGCCTTGAACACCAATTGATTGGTAAGAAAGATAGATTAACCAGTGATCTTTGTGCAGAGTAACAAAGAAGGAAGTAGACAAGGCTATGTACCTGTTTGTGAGTTAGTGGTTTATGAATATTTGGAAAGTGTGTGTTGCTATAAAAGGAGTGAGCCCATAAAGTTTGAGGAATGTCCAGTCTCATCCAAGTTTTTCATTCATAATTCTGTATCCATTTATTGGAAGGCTACTAATAGTAACTAATTAAGTATTGATTTGCTACACCTGTTGAACTGCACTTTCAATATCACTCTTAGAATCAGGTATGCTTTTGACACTAGGATTAAGCCAGGTTCACGTTGAATCAAAACCTAATTTCTATAATAAATTGGTCTGAGAATTTTGCAAGTCTTTATTTTTTAAACTGGACCTATCTTTCATTTGTTTATTTTTTTGTTCATATTGCAAAAATATTGATCTATAGATTTTCCAGCTCTGTATCAGGCCATGTATACTTAGTAGGGAACAGACTAGCACCTAACATGGATACGTTTTACCTGGATCTGCGCATCGATGCCTACTGCCTTGTACACTGTCCTCTGCCAGACACAGGGCTGGTCCCTACACTATTTAATTACGGTACTGTAGGAAACTGATAACAAACAAACAAAAGTTTATATTGCCTGTGTTATTAGTCAACACCTTTTTATAAATGAATTTTCAGGCTTGGAAGCAATCCCTACTCAGGCTGGCAAGAAACTCTTGGTGGGAGGATGGTGGGGCATGTGTCGCAAACCCAACTATCTCGGAGATCTCATGATGGCAACGGCCTGGTCACTTACCACAGGTAACTAATTACTACCTTTAATCAAGAAATTTGGAAAATATTTTTGACCGAGGTCGGTTGGATGATCAGATTATCTAATGCATATTGATATTTGTATAAAGATGGACATATTGTTAGGTGCATTATTGAAAATCAGACATTTATTATTGAAAAGCAGAGACAAACAAACTAAAAAAATGTGAATTTACTCAAAACAATTTCCTGTGTTAAAATCTTGCTAAATATTAACTATCATTTGTTTTTATTTCAATGCTTTTTTAGAATTTGGTTGATATATAGTTTTTAATCACATGGTGCCACAATAATTTCTTTCTTGTGTACGCTGTATAGAAAAAATCTAGAGTCACTATATAGCTGTTTTGGAAGTTCCAAAATGATCAAATGTGTTTTATTTACAAATCAGGAGTCATTTTATTTTATATTTGAATATGAGAGATTGACATTTCTATTTCAACAGGACTGAACCATCTGTTCCCGTATTTCTACCCACTCTATTTCCTTATCCTTCTCATCCACCGTGAGCGGAGAGATGATGAGCAGTGCAAGAAAAAGTACGGAGCCAGTTGGGATCGATATTGTGAACGCGTCAAGTACAGAATATTCCCTTACATCTATTGATTTTTATTAATGAAGCCTTTGCACGAATCTTATTGCCTTAGAATTGATAAGTTTTAAAGTCTCATTTATAACATCTTGCATGAAATTAATGAAATGAAGACCATCTGCATTTGATTTTTGTCTTACTTCGATACTATACACTATCACTATGTTATTGCAAAGAGGAAGAGAAAAAAAGAAGGGCAATAAGATGCTAATAATTCCTTCGTTGAATGTGTTCAAGAACTCACCATCGATTAACATCATATTTTATAAAAAGAGATTAGTTTATACTAGGTATACTAGGTGTATAATAATTTTAAAAGTTTATTTTGAAAATTATTGTCTAAAAATCAAAACATTGGCATTTATTATGAAGAAACGATCACACATTCTCATTATGATTATAGCTAGTCTGTGTCTATAGTAATGAATTTTTAAACCTTTGTTTTATGAATATTTTCATATTTCCATATACTTGGATTTTATTGCCAAGCCATGACTTGATGGTATTGGAATTGTGTAAAGCTGATAATTCATGTAATGTAGTTCAGGGTCCTCTCAAAGCCAGATGTTCTGTCAAGGGAAATCCAGGGGGACACTGTACATTTACCATATGTAAGCATTCCTCCCTTGGCGCTTGAAATCATACAGGCACCTATTTTATTTCTCATGAAATGCCTGCCCTTAATTAAAATAGTTTGTTCAATAGTTTATTCATCATCTTGTAGTGTGAGAATGGCCCTTTAATCTCTTTAAACTGCTTTCAAAGTTATATCGACTTGAAATCCTAAAATATCTAATAAAATTGTCATCACCCTTTAAAACAATTTTTTTAAAATAAAAATTTGACATCAACTGTATATGCACATCTTGACCCTGGCATATAACCCTTCTGTACAGCCCATACTATAGACATTATTTTATGGGCCTAATGCTGACAGTATTAAATATTTGGCCCCTGTGATGTAGAGATTATATATATTCAAACCCAACTGTACATTCATACCCTTGTTTGTGCAATGTTTCAAAATCGTTTTGAATAGCAATGGAATAATGTAATCATTCAACATTAAAATAATATAATCATTCAATTGTGCATTCCTGATACTAACATATTCTTATGTTCTATTTTAATCAAGAATTGTAGAAAGGAGAATAATGAATTGAACTTGAAAAAAGAATTATGGGTTTGAAAAGTATCGAAACTATTAACCTTTATTTTTTAACATCTTGATGTTTCCTCTATTGTTTTAATATTTTTATCGTGTGTGAGTGGGTGTTATTTGTGTGATTATTAATCTCATAAAACATTTTTTTTCATTCATGATGTACATTTGTAAAGTATGTAAGGGTATGCTTGGGATTCATACAACTTTTGAATTGTATGGGCATGTGTGACTGGACTTCCTTAGCAAAACAAATTTATGAGTTACATGCAGTTCTGAAATGACAGGACACCTTGAAAAGACCTAAATTTGATTAAAATTTAAAGGGCTGGAAAAGTGGAAACACCAAAAAATGCCACAATACATGTGTTATTTTTAATTAAGATGTAGGGAAAAGTAAGTACAATAAATATTTTATTATGATTATTTAAGGTCTGATAACATGTGGCTGTTCCAAACAAGTTCAGTGATTGAGATAAATACATCAGTCAACAGTTGCGAAAGCTTGCATCAGAAGGCCAAAATGGTTTGTTTACTATTATATCAAAGTGTGAAAGTCGAGTGGTGTTGAACGAGATTGAAATTGATTGATATTGACCAAGCTCTACGCAAGGCAGCTCTTGGGATGGACTTCAAGTTGACATGCACTCAGTAAGCAGTGGCTACACTGAGATTCACTGAAATACGAACATAAACAAATAAATACTCTAAAAGCAACCCACCTTTTAACTTTATACACTATGATGAACCTGTTTTGAAATGTTGCTCTGCTACCTTTTAATTTAATGTAATTTACAATCACCTGTTCTGTGTCTTTATCCTGTATCACATCGGCTAATCAAGTAAAATAATATATGGAACGGTTGTACCTTTAAATTTGGCAGGTTTGTTCTTTTCTTTTGACACATCATTGTTGTAAGGCAATTATTGCATTGTCAGTTTTACAAGCAATCTATAGGCTAAAATTTTTTTTTTAAAAAGGGACTATTTGGGCATGTGCAAGAATACTGCTCCAAAGTATGAGCTTTTTTTCCTTCTTTTTTTCTTCAGTGTGCATGTAAAGTGCATTAATATTGCATAAAAATATAAGCACATTTTTTTTCATGTGCAGGATATTACGATAGGAGCATTGTTTTTTAGATATGAATGAAATGGAGTCCTCATGTCATTTCTCCATAGATCATTTACACTCATATTGCCACCATTCATTTGTTCATTGAATCATTATTTCAGTCACTCTCACTCATGGTTTATCTGCTGAAGTTTTGCATCGCAAACTTGATAACATTTCACTATTTTTTGTAAATGTGTATATTTTTTTTCATGCATTCATTGATGTTGTCCCTACAGTGTTTTCATTACGTATTGTCATTTTTATAACCATGCACTCAAAAATGCTTGCTCCAAAATATAATTGATATTATAACGCAGCAATCTTTGCTCATCCACTTCATTATGTTCACGACACTTCTGCTTATGCTCCATTATGTTAATCCGTCATAATATGAGCGGCTCCTGACAACATTTTAAATGCACTTTTAGTATCTTTAAAATATTATGGATGATTTCTGTTGTCTGCATTTCAAAATAGATAATTGCTTAGAAATCTTACTATTTATAATCAAATATTTAAAAAAAGTTGTGTTATTATATTATAGGTTTCTGATCTTGTTTTGATGAAACTAACTTAAATGTAGTCTGCCATATTTTTTCGGAACCTTCGTAAATGATATCCAATTATTCCTGTCATCTTGAGGGTTATAGCCTTGCATGCCCATAGCTAAATTTATTAGTATAATATAAGCTTAGCTGAATAGTGAAAACTACTCTATATTTCAAATACATGATGACACTACACACATGCATGTTGCCTCTCAGTGCTAACAAATATGAAAGTGTGTGTGTGTATTATTTTTAAAAGAATTTTAATTGCAAGCCATAGTCGTTGATATTTTTGTTTGGTAATTGATACTGTAGTTTCAGGTGAAAGATTGTTGTGGGAGTGCAGTATTTGGTGGGAGACAGGACTGTATTTGTTTGTGTCAATTTTGTAATTCTGATATTGTATTAATTCTATTGTATGCTTTTTTTCATTGATATTTTAATGGTATTCCACACAAAGGCTCAATTTGTTTTCATTTTCATTCCTTTTTAGATAAATGCCATGGTGTTAAAATTATTATTATTATTATTAAAAACAAGATCGAAGGAAGTGGCAGCTAAATCATCATCGCATGTAAAATTTTGAAAATAATGAAATATATTTCAAATTGAAGTTGACACCGCTTTTATTATATTATATGAAGCAATAATGGTATATTATAATTTTGATTATAATTTGATTAGTTAAGTATCAACCAAAAGAGAATTAATTTATATACAGCATTAAAGAAATAGGAAGCCACCTATAAAATATAGAAGACAAAACGAACATAAATTTCCCAAAGATCGATTTTAATGCTAGTAACATGCTGGGATGTGAATGTGTTTATGTAATTTAGATGTGTGTGTGTGTGTGTTCGAAATAAAACATGAACGATTTCTAAATGGAAAGTTCTTGCGTTTGTGTTGCATTCAATTTGTCTTTTATCGTTGACAAGAGTACTTTGCACAATTTTCTGGAGTGTTTTAACAGCCTTAGATATTACACAATTTACCCACATGCTAAATACCCCTATCCAAATTCAGATCAGAGTAATGTTGCAGTCAGTGCCAGAAAGAGACTAGACAAAAATAGAAAAGACTTTTCCCGAAGGCAGGGATTCAATCCATGCATGCAATGGCACGGTACCCACTGTCTTGCCGACAACCACAACCTGACCCTGACAAGCTACCTCCACTCCTATGTAATCTGCAACTGCCCTATTAAGGGATTTCACTGTATAGTGCGCAGTGTTATCACCGTTTATGCCTTATACATGTGGCCGATCATCCCCTGAAGGCAGGTTTCTAATCCAGTTTAGCAATTGAAGTTTTCTAACACGCTCAATGACTTTCGTCAAACTATATTGTAAAGACAATCTCTAGACATGGGTTAGCTCTGATACTGTTTGTAACTAAGCAACGAAGTGAAGCGTTTGGGTATGGTGTAAAGTCTGTGATGAGCCTGTACTTTACTCTGGGATATGGACAATATACCTATGTTTATCTTTGGTGTATGTGTAAACACAGGGAATCTGTTTTCAATTCAGTTCCAGCTGGCTATCACTATCCAGCTAATGTTCTTGCTGACCTCTGCTTCCACTTCCCAAATCAAATTATTATTAGGAGTGACTCATAGTTTAGTGTCTTAAACTGCGCAATGATGCACCCATCGCTGTCAAGAGCATTTTACTTCGCACGACAAGAATGAATGGGAAACAGACGTTGGTGATTATAATAGTAGGAAAATGTAACAGTGCCAGACAGATGTGTGTAGAGGACTAATTCAATTTGGCCTCAGGACATAGTAATAGTAAAAAAAATATAAAAAAGTTAATGGAATACAAATTGTGAAGGGGAATTGCTTTTCATATGCACAATAACCTCAAATGTAATATGGTCTCACTTTTAATGAGATTTCCATTGAACAAGATAAAAAAAATATCAGCCAAAGCTGCAACGAAAAAAATACCAAAACTCCAATCACTACCTCAGATTGGTGCAATTAATCGTATTTTCGTATTCAACAGCAGAATTGAAAATAGGGCAAGAGTGGCTCAGATGGGAAAATGTTCCGGAGCCTGTGATGGTGTTAACTCATAACTGTTAATCTATATTGAGAAAGCAGAATCCACTGAGACTGAGAATGTATTACAACAAAAAATAATGTAAGGCCGACTTTAGATAGGGCTTCCTTTTTCATTTTTCCTTCTTCATTCATTTTCTTGATCGTTTACATCGATGATTCACTTTTCATTTTCATTCTTTATTTTCTTGATCGTTGCAGTTTTCACAACATAAATACACATGGTCTAACACGTGAGTCTCTCCAATTGCACATGTCATACCGGGATGTCAAATAATTTATCTAAACTTATAAACGTAATAATCATAAAGTATTTAGTATCAAACAACACTAGGATTTAATGAGAAATGCGATTATGAACTCAGATTTTGACTTTGTGACAAAAAATGTGTTTGAAATGTAAGGAGCCACGTCCCCACCTCTCTTCATTCCACGCTAGAAATGAGCAAGTTCATTCCTTTTGTCAAGCGGGAAATTCACTTATTAATATTAATCTGATGAAGAGTGAAGAATGAATGTCCATCTAAAGGTCGCTCTCTTTTTCTATCTTGCCATTCTCGCTTCCTTCGTGAAGAAGGAAGAGCGAAGAAGGAAAAATGAAATAGGAAGACCTATCTAAAGTTGGCCTAAAGGGCAAGGGCATCGAAGTGAACGCAAAATGTCATAAAAATCGGTACTTCCCCAATAGTGACGTCAAATTCTATGGGGAAATGTTCTAAAAAAACCGTGTCATATAATACTATGAAGATAAGGCAGGTGCCCAATGCTAGTGCTGATTGAAGACAGGGATCGCTCACTGGTTCATGTCTGAGATACCGTGCTTACAAAGCAACAACAGCAACAATATCGGTGCTATACATATTTTTTCTGGTATTTTTTACTTCTCCACATTGATCTTTATCTCTTTCCTTTTTTTTTTGGAAAGGGTGGGGGGGGGGGGGTCGTTCCGGACTAGCATTCTGATGATATTTTTCGCTGCCTTTAATTTATTTTTAACACCCGACAAAAGTATAAAGAGTCTTTCCAAAGGATTTAACGTTCGGTTTAGCATTGTCAGGATTTGAAATACTTACCATTTTATGCGGAGACTACAATTCATCAATGTAAGAGGAAAGTGAGAGGTTGCTAAATTGCTACAGAAAGTTTGGGGATTATTTTTTTTTACGTACATAAAAAACTCCTTGATGCGAAGGATGTTGTAATGCCCTGCAGCGTCCTGTTTCTTCAAAAGTTGAAGAAGTCGGAGCTCTTCCCGGCATTGCTTCAGATAAGTGCTTTCATTCCGTACAATTTTTATGGCCACGAACTGTTTCTCCTTGTGGTCAAATGATTTTAGCACCTGTGCAATGGACGTCGAATGAAACAACACAGGTGTTATGATGAGGAATTAGTGATAATAATTCTATGTGAGTAGTATAATGATAGTATGACAATTTTACAGGATTGGAGTAAACATTGGACTGGAAATAAGTCCCGAGAGAGAGAGAGAGAGAGAGAGAGAGAGAGAGAGAGAGAGAGAGAGAGAGAGAGAGAGAGAGAGAGAGAGAG
>JARFNW010166967.1:0-17635 GCA_031763155.1 Dirona albolineata
AGAGAGAGAGAGAGAGAGAGAGAGAGAGAGAGAGAGAGAGAGAGAGAGAGAGAGAGAGAGAGAGAGTTAGAGAGAGAAAGAGAGAGATTGAGCGAGAGAGACACATTGTATACATATAGATATTTCACACGCCACCACCACCACGATCCAATAGTCTTGCTTGACTCACGTACCTGCCACAGAACAATAAAAATAATTGTTAGATTTACCTGAAATGTGACCTTCAGAGGAACACTGACATTCTACGAAAGTTCACACTCGAAGGCTACGAGCCAAACAAATCAACACTAACCTTATCATCTGTGTAAACATTACCAGAATGTGTCAAAGATGAGAAAACGGGGGAAAAAAAACAACCAAAGTAGTTTATTTTCTCCAAAATCGTAGTCAAAACAATCAAAGAAAGCAAAACAATTAGTGAGGTGTGCAAAAAAGGTATCAATCAATGGGTTTCTGGTATCCTCTTTCTGAATTTAAAAAAAAGTTCACTAGAAAGAACGAATGCTGTTTCTTGTCTTCATGATCATTTAAAAAAATGAGGAGGAGGAGGAGGAGAATGAAGAGGAGGAGGAGGAGAAGGAGGATGGGGAGGAGGAGGAGGAGGCGGAGGAGGAGAAGGAGGAGGAGGAGGAGGAGAAGGAGGAGGAGGAGAGGAGGAGGAGGAGGAGGAGGAGAAGGAGGAGGAGGAGGAGGACGAGGAGGATGAGGAGAATGAGGAGGAGGAGGAAAAGGAGAATCGCTTCTCTTTCTTATTTCCCCGCCCTTTTTTCTCTTTAAAAGAATTATTCATTCTCTAACGCTAATAAATTTGTCGCATTGCTTTTTATTTTTCTTCCTGTATCTATTCACTCTTTTCCCTGACCCACGCCCATGTTTTACATGCGACTTTCCTTCTGTTTCGTCGCTTGCTTGACAAAGGCCTGTGGCCGAAACGTCGCTTGTTTTGTCTTTTCGAAGCTATCTACGAATTCATGTTATGTTTATCAACGCACCATCGGCTTCCGCGCGAACTCAACTTGTTTATCAAATTATATCCACAATACACTCAGAATATGAAATTATGAAATGAAAAACAGAATATATAATGACAGCTGGGCATATGATTTTTATTATCGGCAAAAGACAGAAACAATTATCAAATGTGGATAATCGAATCACCTCCTGTATCAATAAAAAATGTTTGTGAAGACCATTTGATTTTTACAAATGTTATTTATCATTGTCACCCTTTTCTCAAAATGTCAATTATATTTCATCATGATAACAAGTTTATCAATAACAGCATCATCATTTGCTACATTCAAAAAAGTAAAATAAGAAACATAGAAAATATTATAATCAAGAATAAAATTAGAATGGGAATGGAAATTTTCATAATACATTTGCAATACAAAGGGTGTGGGTGTGGGTGGGGGGTGGCGGGGGTGAATTGTCGGAGAGGGTGCAAAATGAAAGAGCACTACATTCATATGTGTATACAATTACACATATAGATGACACACTACATTCATATTCGTATACCATTATACATATAGATGACACACTACATTCATATTCGTATACCATTATACATATAGATGACACACTACATTCATATCCATATACCATTACACATATAGATGACACACTACATTCATATTCGTATACAAATACACATATAGATGACACACTACATTCATATTCGTATACCATTACACATATAGATGACACACTACATTCATATTCGTATACAATTACACATATAGATGACACACTACATTCATATGTGTATACCATTACACATATAGATGACACACTACAATCATATTCGTATACCATTACACATATAGATGACACACTACATTCATATTTGTATACCATTATACATATAGATGACACATTACTTTCATATCCATATACCCTTACACATATAGATGACACACTACATTCATATTCGTATACCCTTACACATATAGATGACACACTACATTCATATTTGTATACCATTACACATATAGATGACACACTACATTCATATTTGTATACCATTATACATATAGATGACACACTACATTCATATTCGTATACCCTTACACATATAGATGACACACTACATTCATATTCGTATACCATTACACATATAGATGACACACTACATTCATATTTGTATACCATTACACATTTAGATGACACACTACATCCATATTCGTATACCATTACACATATCATTATAGATGACACACGAGCGACCAGTTTTATGTCAAATAATTAAAAACAAAAAGACAATATTATATGAAACAATACTAAGCCACGGATGCCCAAGACAAATAGCCCTGTCTAGCATTGTGCCCAAGACTGGAAACGATGATATAAATATGACGACCAAGGAATAGCAACGAACGGTACAGAGGAGCAGTTTCAGTTAGATGCCCCGGTCCAGTTTTGTGTCAAAGATTGAAAAGAGCGAGACCAAAAATAGAGGAGTCAAATTTCGATGAATGCGCAATTATTCTGCGCAAGAGGCCAAGTTGTCCAGTAGGGAAGCCATGACCCACAGGTGACCTGTCCCGTTACCTACAGTCTTGATTCTAATCTGACAAACTGTCTGTTCGTCACCGCCTGTATTAAATCACCTTGAAGGCCTGCGTGTTTTTTTATACTGCTAGAACTAAGACCCTTATCTACTCAGCCTACTTCTCTTTCACGTTGTTTACGTTAATGTTGCGTGGAAGCTTTTTCGGAAATCCCGTTGCCATAGACGCGTCCCTTACACGCGTTTCATACCCCACACACCGATTCGCACCGTCTTTGATTCGACGGTTTACTGTGCTCTGCACACTGCGTCCCATCTCACTAATCACACTCATATGCTCCATGCTGGAACACATGGAGGCCAATCTCCCAGTCAGACAATTCTCGGATGTACGACAGTCGTTTAAACCAGGCCTCGCGCCGCGTTTGAATCCGTTCTGACAACTGGATTCGCTGGACGATGCGTCATTTCCGTCCTGTTTGAGGTAATATGCTGTCCGATGACCTTTCACTTCTATGCGTGACGTGTTTGAAAATGAAAACTGTTTCCTCAGAGGTGGGAGGATTGGTAAATGACCTCTAACCCCAACGACCCTTTCACACCCGGTGGCTGTGTTTTTATATCTGTGGTTAGCACTTCGATTAGTAATAGCACCAGCAGTGGTGCCGGTATCTTTACGATCCAAACCACTAACGTACCTTCTAACACCTTTACCGACGCCTTCACGTCTATCCGTACCATCACCTTCGTCTAGTTTACCTCCCCGCGATGAACGGTTACCGTCATCAGCTTTACCAGCAAAACCTGCAAGTCTCTGCCCTCTATCGCCATTAGAATTAGAAGAAGTGGAATTAAAAAACTCTGCTTTTCTACCGAACCGCAAACCTCCACCAATTGACCTCTTTTTTTGGGATGACCTTGTCGAAATGGCCGCTTTGTCATCATGTTGTCCGCCGATCATTCTCGAGTCGTTTCTGTCCTCCGCTGTTCCCATGTCCTCGTCCTCCTCAATTCCAGGACTTCTATCCGGGAATTCCCCATCATCGTGGAAAATACTACTTGCAGCAGCGCGTGCCGTGGCTCTTCCGTTATTCGCCGGTGTAATTTGGTTCAAGGCGTTAATCGCTTGGATCAGATTAGTCATTTGGGATTTAATTTCGGCCAGCTGGTCGAAAGCGTCTGTATGTGTCTCTTCCAATCCCCTACAAGACACGGATAGAAATGAGAATCATATTGCATGAGTCATGGCCAAATAGAAAGGGCTAAAATCGACCATAGCTATTGTGTGCAACAAAACGAAACAAAAATGTTCTCAACAACTGTTTGAAATGAAAGATCCAGTTTCGACGTGTTTTGTAGCCTTGGTATAAACGATCTTGAGATTTTTTTAAAAACCCCAAAAAACAAAACAAAGCAAAACAAAACAAAAACCAAAAACAAACAATAATGATAATTGTGGCATGATGCCATCACTATCACTATCATGCCCGTATAAGAAACCCCACTTTCCATAACTTGATGTTTCGCTCCGCCCCTCACCTCCCCAAATCCACTCGTCCACCTCCACCCCTATATATCCTTTTAGTAAACACTAGGCCATCACAGTTAGGTGCTAATTAAAGCAGGATTATGCCCGCGCACCCAACGCCCGTTCAAAGAGCTGTTTGATGGACATGCCGCCCGCGACCGTTGACCTAGTGAAAATAAACAGACGCCATGCTAAAATCTAAACTACTATATAAGTAACGGACACTCGAGAAATAGCTATTATTTATTCGACTCAGCAATTCGGGAACTAACGTGTGTGTATAACTAAAAGGAACAAATTCGGTAAGTTGATATTATTGACCAATCTACTACCAAATTTTCTATACTTATATATATATTATACATGTCTTATTGCTGTTATTACTATTCATGTATTGGCATTATTATTATACGTATCATCATTACTATCAGCCTTTCTCTAGGCCGAGAGAGAGAGCCGTGATTTAATCACAAGCTATGTCTGTCTCAATGTAATATTTCCATTATCTAAATTTATCATGAAGATTAACCATGTTAAAAACAGATGCTAATTATCATTATGACTGAATGCGGTTAGTTCTGAATCTCGCTTGTCATTGTCACTCTGAGGCGAGAAAATATTACTACACTACCCCATCGGTCCGAGACTACACACATACGCTACATTAAGCTGATCGGTGGTTTACATATATATACGATCATCACAAGCAATAGTACATTTGCCCCGGAAAAGCAGCGGAACACCCAACACTTCTTACGCCACCCTGAGCATGATTGGCGCGAATACCATTTTTTTAAAAAGATGACGCTGCTTATACTTATAACCGAGGGGACATCCGAATTTATTTTGGATTGAGACGCTGAGACTGAGACCGATCAATCACCCTTGTGGTGGTCCGATTGTTGATGTGTGTAAATGGTGCTTCTTTCATTCGTTGCTTTGCCATGATCAGTGATAATAAACGAAAACGAGCAATTTTTAGATATAATAATGTATACCCACTGTACTCTGCAACATTATGTGGTTGCCTTTCTTTCATTTTCCACCACCGCACTCACCAGCAGGAAAGAAGCATTGCTGACAACCTTTGACTTTGAGGTTACTCGTGGCATTCAGTAACAGATGACCAAATTACCCCAAGTTCCTGAACTAGTATATCCTTTGTTTTTACAATTTATTTCCACCCACATATTTTAGATTTTAACCATCAAAGCGAGCTGTCGTCAAAAATATATTATATATATTTATATCTGCGGCGTGATAATCAAAACACATTCATTTTAAAGGGCAAACAATTTTCAAACAACATTTTTTGATAATGATGGCAATTTTTCCCCTATCCAGATTTGGGCGTGGATCGCATCTTATTTTCAACGTTTACTACGTTGTGGCAACGTTGTATATTGTACTGACTAAGCGTTTTTCGAGAAAATTCCACTAGGTGTCGCCCTCTTGCACCATACTTGCTTTGCACCACGTCGTCAAAACACTGTGGTTACTATTTTTAGTATATGATGGCAACCATGACACATTTGCTATTTTTAAATCAGGGTGTTATTGGGGATATATTGTATTTATTTCCAAATTTATTCAAATATTTAAATAATCTAATATAAAAAGTACATTTAAAAATTATAATAAATAGCATACTATATATATATAAAAATGTAATAAGAGGTTAACAAAGACTTTAAAGTATTAATCCTTGTTTAAACCTCAAACGTTTCCCAGACGTCACTACGACAGCCAAACGTCAGCCTCGATTTGGATACGTTAGGTGGGGTGGCTTTATAAATTAACTCATTTTCATAGTGCACCATTGCTCTGTGAAGATGTCGGCCCACAGCTCTGAAATTTGTGCTTTTAGATTAGGGTGTAATTTAGCTATAATGTTATCGAAATATTATTTTCAGTTGGATTGTGGCTGATTATATTTTCAAATTAGGTGTGATTTAATGGTTGAAAATGAATTAAATCAACAAGTTACATGTCTTAACGTCAATGAGTATGACCGTACGGCACCATTCAAAATGGCAGCCAACCAGACCAGAGAGTAGGTGTAGGGTCTTTGTCTTTGCTCGACTTAAATTTCTTATAAATTTATACTCGCCAAGAATATTTTCCAGCCAAAATGTCTAGGTATCGAAGAGTCAAAATTTGTTAAGTAATGATAGGAATTGTCAGGCTAGACTTAGACTCGCGATCCATTCTCTTCTGTTCTGTTGAACCAAGGTCGAACAAGGGCAAACGGCGTGGTGGTAAGTACCAAGTTTATATTTACTGTTCATTTTCCATTGTGTTCATATTCATTCTTTGTGCTTTCTTAAATGTGTATATTGGTATGTTGACAAGCTCACAACTGAGCAGCTTTGATGGAGAATAAGGCTACCGAGTGAATTTTCAAACTTGTTATTTAGTCGAGCCAGAGTGAGAGAGTTGGGGAGTGGTGACTTCCTGGTTGCCACGTCATGTGACTCGTGACGTGAGCCTTTTTTTTTTCTTCTACCATTTTGTTGCGTGATTGGAGAGCATCATGCCTAATTAATGGCAATAATATCGTGGATAATGCCATTAATGATGATATCCATGATTACCTTATTTGTGAACGTGGGTTTGAGTTAGTGAGGATACTGATGTAAAAAAGTGAGAATTTAATTAAATGGGATTTTTGGGAGTGGGAGGAGTTTCTCATTCTCTCCTTATATTATCACTGATCAGTGAGTGGAAGTGGAGGGTGAATGCTATTTTTATCCTTTTTAGTCTTCATTCGCCCATTGAATTTGCTTGTCATTATCTTGTCATGAATGATTTATTTCAGGTGGGGTTCTCAATGAATCAACAATGCTGTCATAAGTTATTATCCTGCCCTTGATTATGAACGACTTGGTCTGCCTTTTGGCCAACTTCAGACAGCTCAGTAAGCTGTACTTGCAGTCAGTGGGTTCGTGGTCTCACTGAATTCCAATGTTTAATATAACAAAGGTGCTTACAAATGAATAGCGTATTAGTATTAATAACGGTTGTCGCTTTATCTAATTGAATTCTCAGTATAGCCTATAGTATAGACTACTCCTTAAACAGATTTGATATGTTTCCCAACCCACCTTCTCTCCCCACAAATATAATATGCCCATTAAATGCTATCCGTAACAATTATCAAAGAATATTAGTAGGTATAACTGGTCTTGACATAATGCAGACACATCGATTACCACTACTAAATTTGCTGTCATGCTATTTTTACATTATTTCTTTCAATGGTTGTCCTTGCGGCAAGTCTTCCTTTCCCACTGAAATTTATTATTTACTTCCTTGATTTTTATTTTGCTTATTTTTTATAATGAAAATGTTATGCCTCCACTGTCCTCTTCTTCAACCTCCGTTTGAATTTGCTTTGAAACATTGCACTCATAATGAAACATTTCTTTCAGGAAGTTGGCGAGTACTAGATCTGTGCCATGGTCGTCTTCATGCAATAGTTAATCCTTCCCACATTGTCCCTACTGACTGCGCTGGCCGGGCTAATCCAGTTTGGCTTCCGATTGTGGTACATCTTTGATGGCGATGGGCGATTCTATCGCTGGGTCTTATAAGGTGGTTACACTAGTCAACTTCAACTAGTCAGTAAATTACTAAAATATGAATGAGATAATTGAAAAAAAAGTTCATTTACGTCAATGAAATATCGCTACAAATGAGATACATATCTATAAAAAAGATCCAAGATAACGTTTTTTTTAAAACATGAAATTTTTTTTTGGAATTATTTTTGAACAAATTATTTTTTCATTTCTAAAGTTCACTTTTTCAAGATATAGTCTAATAAATTTTTCTCTCATGATTGTTTTTTTGTAATTGAGGTCAAATTCAATATTGTTGCTTGTATAAAGATTGACTAAAATTCTCAATATTACTTCACACGTTTAATAAACAGGTTATTGTTCCTGTTGACAGACAGTCTTTTTTACAACACAAAATACTTCATGGGTAGGATATTTTATTTCTAAGAAATTGAATTATGAAGCCTGTTTTGAATTGGTGAGGTGTAAATGCTCCGGTGGCTAGGTTTTACCTTTTTGGTCCCGATTCTTCCATCTACATCCAGGTTTAGACTAACGCTCAAGAGTCATCAATCCTCACGCACAATGCCCTTTCCTACTCTGTTGGGCTGGTATAACCCAGTGTGACATGGTTCACCTTTGATGGCGATGTGTGATTCCGGTTTTTAAAGTTTCTGTTGGTTCTATGAAAGGTGCTTACATGAGTCATTTTATTGATTTAAAAAGTGTGATATGAAAGTTGACATTTCATTTTATAAAAGAATCTAGAAAACTGGGAACACTTTTCTCTTAGGGGGTGGAGACTGGAATTTAATCTGATACTTCTTAAAAGTTTGGGCTTTTCAATGTAACTTTCTAATCTCAGTTTGAAGGAATATAATAATGGGAAAAATCTACGTTTTCTTTTTTTAAACTGTTAAATGAGAAAGAACTCGTGTAATGTCTATTTAGTTTTTGTTTTTTGAACTCCCCGTTTTCAGTTAATTTCTCTCATCCCATTTAGCTAGCCCATGGGCATTTTGATGAAAATAAAGAGGACGGGGTTAAATTAACATGGTTAAGGATTATTTTCTTTTTAATCGGTTTCTTCGTAATGATTGTGCGACTATCCACACCTGTAGAGTAAAATATAGATTGTGTTATGATGTTAAACATGGTTCATTTTTTTAAGTCACTATTTAAATGAAGTGATAATATAAACATTTTTTTGGGGGTAGAAAACTTCCTTCTTGTTAACTTTAAAGCTACAACTAAACCTTTCGGCTCTGTTGAGTTTGCGATTACCCATTTTTACATCAATTTTTTTATAGTATGAACCATGTTTAAATTTGTTAGGCTGAAATGGCTCGGTTTTACCTGTTTGGTCCCGATTCTTTCGTCTATATTCAGGTTTAAGAAATCACTGAGTGTCCACCACACTGTCAACACCAATGTTTATGATCATCTTGTCGGTGTTGCTGAAGAAATCTTGCGTTCTACCGATGAAGTCTGTTGTGCGGAACCTGTTTTAGTGCTCTGAATGATTGTTTGGATGTGTGTATATATGGCCAGATGTGAAAGACTGCCTGTCTAAAGTGTTAAGAATGTGTTTGAAATTGATCAAATGTTAAAATGGTTTATATCTAAAGCAGATTTATTCCTACTTACGTTCTCCCTTTTCATCTTCTTTGCTACTAGACTTTACTTTTCAGAAATTTTATTAGAACTAAGTGGTCACATAAACAACTTTCTTTGTCCCAAAATTTACCTGTTGTGGATTTGGTTGAGTAGAGGAAATAATAATGTAGGGCTTTGGAAGGGTTGGGTTTTTTTCTCCATTCAGTTAAGCTTATAAATAAATGTGGGAGATGCATGTTTTGTAATTTTTTTGGGGGTTTGCTTGGAATGAGGAACAAGCTTTGTGGGGCAGGCAGTTGGATGATGTGTGTTGGTGTGAATTGTAAGCATGAGTTTTAAGATGATTACCGCTGTGAAGATACCGATAACCCAAATATGGGTTTGTTACGTAATAAAACCTGAAAGGAGCTATTAGAATGCAAGCAATGATTTGTCCGATTTTATGTCGATTGCAATGGGTCATAAAGTTTTGTGTGGCTGTGTTGTGTTGGTTCACGTCTTGTACATGTCTGTCAAAGTTCTTATATTCTGTCTAGCATCTTGTCATTACCAAGAGTCAGGGTTTATCCACTTCCAATTATAACTCGACATTGCTAGAGTTTTAACATATAGTGACATTGTCAATCAGAAATATATTGCAGGAGACATTTGAGTCTTCTCACTTCTGTGTCAGTAGTGTTTTCGAGTTTTACTTGGTGGATAAACCCTGCCATAGGTAAATGGGATCGTGTATGGCTTTCTTTCGGTGCACCTATTTAATAGATCTGGTCGCACGTCAAGGATTGGATGTTTCAAAGTCCCCAAAAAGGACCCCAAGACGCAGCTTTCTCACTTTATTGCGAAGTCCTCAGGAAGGGTGGGATTTCAGTGTTAATTTCTCAGCTGTTAACATGTCCTGAGCATAAATATGAAAACTGAAAGTTTGGGATTCAACCTCTGCGCATTATACCTCTATGATGCTTTGTCTTGACATAATACATACCTAATCAGCTTGTTTTGGTGTAGACGAGCACCCTCTGTAGGGAAGTAGAATTTCAAAATCTATGGGTTGAAGGCAACTATACATGATCGGACACAAATAAATGATGAACGCATGAAAGAGATGCCGCACCAGATGCCACTTGCATTCTGAACACACACCATACTTCTTGTCGTATGAAGAGATCCCCAATTGATTAGTACTGAAAGCCATACTAGGATGTTATGCAAAACTACTGTACCCATGAGTATGGACATTTCCACTGCAATGTTGCCTCACTTTATTGAAAAAGTCAACATGACAAGGATTTGTCCTGTTTACTCCGGTACAAAAGTTCGACATGACATCTTGAATTTGAATGTTCCTTGCTATCGTCCATCTCCTTGTCTTTTCCTTTGAGCTTTGCTCCTGTTTGTTACGTCAGTGTATTCTATGTGTGGGTGGTTGAGGGTGCTGTAGCTTGGCTGGTCCATTTTGAACATCGCAACGTGACGAAGTGTTGATAAAGGGGTAGACTTCGCTATGAAATGGATAAAGAACATAAAGCAAGGTTTGGGGTATGTATTATTAGAGGTGAGTGCAGATCTATAAGGTGAAAATAGGTTCACTGAGATGCTAAGTCACTAGTTGAAAAAAGTTATTTATTCACTGAGTTGTATTTCAAATAGTTATTCTAAATCAAATATAAAAGCAAAGGTAACATTAAAGATGCATTCCAATTTCGCTATTGTTTATAAAGAACCTATACCTTACTGTTGACATTTCTTGTTAGTATTATACCTTCTACTTCTGTACATACACAATGTTTTTTCTGTTTTTTGCTTGCTTTCTTCCTATAATTAAGGTTCCAATTCTACAGGGCAAGGGTGCTGTCTTGAGTTCTTATGCGGTGACCATGTTTCAAAGCCCAGAGAAGCTTGCATTACACAAGAACATTTTTGTATTTCTCACTTCTCACCATAAGTAACTCTTCTATCACTCACAGGAAGCTGCATTGTTTGATTGTAAAACATTTACATGACTCGTCCAATAGGAATGTATTTTGTACTTAATATAAATTTCTGATATTGCTGTTCCAATCTTGCTTTCCATTTACCTCTACCATTTGTTAGTTATCTTTGATTTGTTTGCCGAGTACAGTTCCTTGTAAAGGGGGTATTTGACAATTGTAGCTTACAATATGCCTAAGAATTGGTTGCCCGTCACGCGAACACGAGGTTTGTACATTTTCTGTAGTTTATCGAGGTGAGTTAAATGATTTTCCTGGAATTAAAAACAAATATCGGAGTTTATGATTTTCGTGCATAACAATCTGTCGACTGCCATCAATATGTATGATCTTGTTTCTTTCCTCTTTTTTTCTTTCTCCTCTCTCTTATATTTATTAACAGAATCAAAGAGGTACCACAGTAGCTTGGCGAGCTTAGTGGAATTCCATCAATACAGTCTATAATGAGCATTCGTATTGCAAGCTGCCTATACCCGGTGTGATGATGATTCCGATACTATGACAATGACACTCATACTTGTCTCATTCCCATTTTACAATGTCCGCCATTTCTTTTCCAGCAATATTGTATACTGAATTGCAAACCAATTAAAACTCTCATTTGAGAGCAGAATCATCCAAATTGTAACACGTTAAGATTACTGGGTATCTGTTTTGCACTGTATTTATATGCCTCCTGGTTAGTACATTTTTCCTCTGATTTTGTCCTGAAGTACTTGTATATCGTATGAAATAAAACATACTGTGACAACCGTTTTATTTTTGGAATATGTTCTCATGCTCTTGCTCTCGTTTTACACTTATCCTTGAATGCCAATATATTTCCTCTTTGATATATGTAGGCCCTACTAACCAAGAGTCCTCCTTTTCCCCATTTCTATCCCTTCTGATGTGAACACACTTTCAATACTTTCGTTGTATGATATGCTTTGAACTCGCTGACTCGATCAACATATAAATATTGTCGCTTTCATTTTATAGTGCTCATTAACCAGTGTTTATTGATACATAACCAACTTAATGTATGACATCACGGATGACATCTGTATTTAATCATCGTTTAACAATTTTGTTGCCATCCTGTGCAATAAGAACATTCTAACTCCATTGCCCTCTGTCTGGTTACTGGTTGGGAACATTGTCATTACCCCACACATTTTTTTGCTTTGTTTATGCATCAGATTTCTCTCTTAACTCTGTCAAGTGGATCAACCTCAGCATTAGCAGTGTACAATTGTTTGAAATCAATTATTTTGAAGTACTGGTTTGGAAAGGGCAGATTTCTTAAAAGTTGGAAAGTTAGGCAGTAATTTATCTTGGTTGGTTGTGTAAATTTTTTTTCAATAAGTTGCAAACAAGTACAAGACCCGAACAGTAGTAGTATAAGTTATTCAATTAGATCAATGGGTTTTATTAAAAGATAGTGAAAATACAAATTACCCAGGCTAAACATAAATGGGGGGTGCTGCTAGTTACGGGTGGGGATAAGAATTGTGGACCTAAGTTTTACCGTTATGGTGAACTTTTATGGTTCTAGTTTACCAGACTTTCTACTTCTCTTCACATCCTTCGACTGAATTTCACATCATTGGTCCTACCATTTTTACTGCAGACTGGAATTTAGCATCTAGTCGTACTGGTGACTGGTTTTCATGCTTATTATACTTATTGACTACTTATACTAGTTTTACCTAAATGGTCCTAAAGAAAAAAAAAATTGACTTATTGCATCCATGACTGAGACTACTACTGTCTTTGATGCTGGTCATAGTCCGGTCCTATTCATGACTGGTGTTGAAGACTGTTCACTGTTACTTCTATTCATGGTCGTTTTAACCATCTATATTACTATTGCTCACTGAGACAGACTTGTTTTGATACCTCAATAGTCGTATCAGTCAGTAATAAGTGGTTTTTGTCACTACCCACCTATCTTGATATTGATGATATACCTCAATGGCCCTATCCATGACTGGTAATTTTTACCTTCCAGGTACGTTGATCTCCACAATGCCCCAGAATGGTTATTAATATAATTATCATACCTCAATGGTCCTTTCCCTGACTGGTTATTGCATTTACATCAATGGTCATAATACTAACTGTACCCCAAACTGGTTTTGTACCTCTATGGTCGTTTCCTTGACTGGTTATTACTATTACAATTACATCAATGGTCATAGTACAGTACCCCAAACTGGTTTTATACCTCAATGCTCGTTTCCGTGGCTGCCTTTTACATGAGTAAACAGTAATAGTAGTACAGTACCCCAGACTGGGTTTATGCCTCAATGGTAATTTCCATCACTGGCTTTTATATCAAAGTTGATAGCACTTTTATTACCATTTAGTTCCTAACTTCTGTCACAGTGACCATTTAAAATATTGTTCCTAACTAGAAGCTAAAGTTAAAAATATTGGTCATTGTTATCAGTATGCCGCTTTTACTAATACTGATACTATACATCAATGGTCATAACTAAGATTTGAGAATTAGTCTAATTAACTACATAAAGTAGGCAAGTTTTAACTTTGATGGCCAGACAAAGTAGAAGAATTGGCCACTGCAGTTGATCATAGTACAGTAATGTGCAAGTGTAGTAATGGTAATAATATTAGTATAGTATATATCCCAGTTTAAAGTACAAGTTCCAGTAGTTTTGACAAACTTTGTCTTGATGACCGAAAGTCAATCCTGATAATGATAGATAATGGATAGTAATAGTAGTGGATTTATGTCAATTTATTCATATTGAAACCTTGCTCTTGTCTTACTTATCTTACCTGCAGTACCTAAAAGATTGTCAAAGTCATACCCTGACTATAGTATATTATTAGTATAGTTAAATGGTAGACAGCCTGTACCCCAAAGTGGTTGTCCTTAGATCAATTGTCATTCCCCTCACGGGTTATCCTTACACATCGACAGGTTATAGTTACATCAATGGTCATTCCCCTAACACTAACTGTTATTACGTCAATGGTCATACCCCTGACTGGTTATCCTTACATTACATCAATGGTCATTCCCCCTGACTGGTTATCTTACATCAATGGTCATACCCCGAACGAGTTCTCCTTACACATCTACAGGTTATCGTTACAATTGTTATAATACATCAAAATCAATGGTCACTGACTGGTGCTGGTTATAATTAAATCAATGGTCATATCATCACCTTCTGGTTATCGTTACATCAATGGTCATATCCCTGACTGGTTATCATTACACATCAATGGTCATATCCCTGACTGGTTATCATTACACATCAATGGTCATATCCCTGACTGGTTATCATTGCATCAATGGTCATATCCCCGTCTGGTTATCGTTACATCAATGGTCATTTCCCTGACTGGTTATCATTGCATCAATGGTCATATTCATATCCCTAACACTAACTGGTTATCATTGCATCAATGGTCATATCGCTGACTGGTTATCATTACACATCAACGGTCATATATCCCTGAGGGGTTATAATTACACATCAATGGTCATATTCCTGACTGGTTATCATTACGCATCAATGGTCATATAGCCCTGATCGGTTATCATTACACATCAATGGTCATATAGCCCTGAGTGGTTATCATTACACATCAATGGTCATATAGCCCTGAGTGGTTATCATTATACATCAATGGTCATATAGCCCTGACTGGTTATCATTACACATTAATGGTCATACCCCTGACTGGTTTTTATATTCAAATCACTGACTGGTAATGATGTTCGAATCACTGACTGGTGATGATGGTCGAATCACTGACTCAGACTGGTAATGATGTTAGAATCACTGACTGGTAATGATGGTCGAATCACTGACTGGTAATGATGGTCGAATCACTGACTGGTAATGATGGTCGAATCACTGACTCAGACTGGTAATAATGGCAGAATCACTGACTGGGTAATAATGGCCGGATCACTGACTTGTAATTATGATCATATCCTGTCTCGTTTTTATGGCATCACTGACTGGTAATAATGGTTGTAGTGCTCACTGGGAATAATGGTCATAGTTGTATTGCTGACTGGTTATTATTATTACAATGATGGTCATACCCATGTCTGGTTATTATGCTCATACAGTCGACTGGTTATTACATCAATGGTCATACCCCTGACTGGTTTTTATGGTCATACCCCTGACTGGTTTTTATGGTCGTATCGCTGACTGGTTTTTTATGGTCATACCCTTGACTGGTTTTTATGGTCGCTTGGCTGACTAGTAATTATGGTCGTACAGCCGACAGATTATTACATCAATGGTCATGGAGTCATACCCCTGTCTGGTTGTTATGGTCATACCCCTGACTGGTTGTTATGGTCATACCCCTGACTGGTTATTATTATGGTCATATCGCTGACTGGTTATTATTATGGTCGCATCGCTGACTGGTTTTTATGGTCATATCGCTGACTGGTTTTTATGGTCGTATCGCTGACTGGTAATGATTGATAGTCGTATCGCTGACTGGTAATGATTGATAGTCCTATCACTGACTGGTAATGATTCATAGTCGTATCACTGACTGGTAATGATGGATAGTCGTATCACTGACTGGTAATGATTCATAGCCGTATCACTGACTGGTAATGATGGATAGTCGTATCACTGACTGGTAATGATGGATAGTCGTATCACTGACTGGTAATGATGGATAGTCTATCACTGACTGGTAATGATTCATAGTCGTATCACCGACTGGTAATGATTGATAGTCGTATCACTGACTGGTAATGATGGTCATACCCCTGACTTTTTTTTTTGTATCGCTGACTGGCAATGATGGTCGTGTCGCTGACTGGCAATGATGGTTGTAGTCTTCTCACTGACTGGTTATTATTACATCAATGGTCATATCCCTGACTGGTTTATATGGTCGTATCGTCAACTGGTTATTACATCAATGGTCATATCCCTGACTGGTTTTTATGGTCGTATCGCTGACTGGTTTTTATGGTCGTACGGCCGCCTGATTATTACATCAATGGTCATACCCCTGACTGGTTGTTATGGTCATACCCCTGACTGGTTGTTATTATGGTCGTATCGCTGACTGGTTATTATGGTCATATCGATGACTGGTTATTATGGTCATATCGCTGACTGGTTTTATGGTCGTATCGCTGACTGGTCTTTATGGTCGTATTGCTGACTGGTTATTATGGTCGTATCGCTGACTGGTTGTTATGGTCATACCCCTGACTGGTTGTTATTATGGTCATATCGTTGACTGGTTATTATGGTCATATCGCTGACTGGTTTTATGGTCGTATCGCTGACTGGTCTTTATGGTCGTATCGCTGACTGGTCTTTATGGTCGTATCGCTGACTGGTTTTTTGGTCATATCACTGACTGGTTTTATGGTCGTATCGCTGACTGGTCTTTATGGTCGTATCGCTGACTGGTTTTATGGTCATATCACTGACTGGTTTTATGGTCGTATCGCTGACTGGTTTTATGGTCGTATCGCTGACTGGTTGTTATGGTCGTATCGCTGACTCACTGACTGGTTATTATTATGGTCGTATCGCTGACTGGTTTTATGGTCATACCCCTGACTGATTATTATGATGGTAGTATCGCTGACTGGTTTATGGTCGTATCGCTGACTGGTTTTTATGGTCGTATCGCTGACTGGTTTTATGGTCGTATCGCTGACTGGTTTTATGGTCGTAATGATTGATAGTCGTATCACTGACTGGTAAAGATGGATAGTCCTATCCCTGATTGGTAATGATGGATAGTCGTATCACTGACTGGTAATGATGGATAGTCGTATCACTTGACTGGTTATTACTGTTACATCAATGGTCATAGTACAGTACCCCTGACTGGTTTTATACTCAATGCTCATTTCCGTGACTACCTTTTACATCAGAGTAAATAGTAATAGCAGTACAGTACCTCAGACTGGGATTATGCCTCAATGGTAGATGCCATCACTGGCTTTTATATCAAAGTTGATAGTAGCACTTTTATTACCATTTAGTTCCAACCTTCCTGTCAATTTTGTCCTAACTTCTGTCACAGTGACCATTTAAAATATGGTCATACCCCTGACTGGTTATTATTATGGTCGTATCACTGACTGGTTATTATTATGGTCGTATCGCTGACTGGTTATTATTATGGTCATATCGCTGACTGGTTATTATGGTCGTATCGCTGACTGGTTATTGTGGTCATATCGCTGACTGGTTTTATGGTAGTAATGATTGATAGTCGTATCACTGACTGGTAATGATTGATAGTCGTATCACTGACTGACTGGTAATGATAGGATAGTCGTATCACTGACTGGTAATGATTGATAGTCGTATCACTGACTGGTAATGATTGATAGTCGTATCACTGACTGGTAATGATTGATAGTCGTATCACTGACTGGTAATGATTGATAGTCGTATCACTGACT
>JARFNW010167188.1:0-17619 GCA_031763155.1 Dirona albolineata
TATATTATGTAAAAATAGCTACTCAACCCAAACATATTTTACACAGAACAATGAACAGATGAATGAATGAATAAATGATTAAAATGTAATGAATGAATAGATATAATCTTTGACAGCTCAGCTTACCTGATACGAGGATCATCTGCAGACAAGCCAGAGTCTGACATAGCAGAATCCTCGTCTTCAGTCTTCATCAAGGCCATTCTAGACACCAGCTCCTTTTCTGCTGACCTGAGACCATCCACCTGTTCCAGCAGCTCTTCTTCCCTTTTGGTCTTGAGACTCAACACTTCTTCCAAACCACTCTGCTTTTTCAAGGCGAGGGAAAGTTCCTCTTTGAGATTGTTTTCCTGTTCTAGGCGTTCAGACAACTGTTCTTCATACTCTGACTGAATATCTTCCACCATCTGTTGAGTTTTCACAAGTTCTTCTTGAGTTTTTTGCAGTTCGGAAACATTGACACTGTCCTCCAGTAACCTGTGCTGAAGATCATTGCATTTCTCCTTCTCCTCTTTGAACGATTTTTTATACTGCTCGACGTTTTCTGCGAGGAATTCATTTTCCTCTTGAATATGCTCAATTTTCTTATCAAGTTCTGATATTTCAGACGCGTGATGAGAAAGCGCAGTGCTAGCACTGGAAGCTTTTTCTTCAGCTTCTAAAAGTTTATCCATCAGTTTTCCTTCAGAATCTTTCAAAAGCTCAAGCTTGTCTTGCAGATACAACACTGACGTCTCCTTCTCTCTTAATTGAGCATTAAGCTCTTCAAGTTTTACGTTACTCTCCTGCAACTGATCTTCAAGGACGGAAATAGTTTTAATGTTTTCATTATCTTCCGAGGATGGATGAGTTTGCCCAGATGATGTGGCTGTTTGTGAATGGTTTGATGAATCTACACTATCGGATGAGTTAGCACTGTCGACAGTGTCACTGATTTCAAATGGCACACAAGTTTGCGTTGATATCGAAACAGAAATAATATTTACAGAGGTATGAGGAATGTTATGTGATTGTGAAATTTGCATATCAATGTTGTTTGAGGATGAGGACAACTCTGACAATAATCTGTGTTTGTCCTCTTCCAATTCCATAATTTTATCCATGTATCGTCCCTCCGCATCTTGCAATATTTGATTTTTCTGCTCGAGGTATTTCATCTTCTCACTCACACTGTCAATCTCAGTCCAATCTTTCCCTGCATTTGTGACTGAGATTTTCCTTTTTTCCAACTTTTGAATCAAATTACGTTCCCTTTCTTCCAGATCCAAGACTCTATCCATAAGAGTAGTCTCTGTCTCTTCCAGGACAGACGTGTCTTCATGTCCTTGGGAAAGACTCTTTATCTCTTCTTGGAGATTGTCTATTTCATCTTTCCTTTCACTCTCAGTGGCTTCCAAATCAGACATTTTCTCATGCAAACTCTCATTCTGATTCTTCAATATCTGGATGTCATTCAATAACATGCTATTCTTCTCCTCCAACTCTTCGCTGAATATCAATGCATCTTCAAGTCGCTGATGCACCGTTTCAGATTCTTGTACTCTTCCTTCATCATCATCATCATCGTCATCATCCCACTTGCTGATTTTGGAAATGGCTTCATCTCGTTCTTGCTTCACGATGCCAATTTCATCTTTCAAGTCCTGGTTCTCAGTCTCCAAAGGAACAATAACAGTCATCTCAATGTCCACTATCTGCTCATTCAATTCTTTCTCTACAGCCTCAAGTTCACTCACTCTCCTATGTAAATGCTTCTCTTTGTCTTTCACCTCGTTTAATGCGGTTTCAAATTTGATCAGCTGTTGTTGACTTTCTTGTGCGGGTATCTCTATTCCTCTAGAAGACGGAGTTGAAAACAGAGATGGTGCCATACTGACTTTGATGTCAGTCTCGGATACCATTTGATCTTCAATATTTTCAACTGCAGCTGGCTTTTTCGTATCCTGTGCTTGAGTCAACTCGAGTTTAAGAGAATCCACATAAGAAATTAAAACACTATTCTCTTGCATCAAATGTTCACATTTCTGTTTTAAACTCCCAATCTCCTTGTCTCTTCCTTCTAACTTCCTTGTCATATCAGAGGCCTGTTTACTGTGTTCCTTTTGCAGGGCTTCAAAGTCTTCTTCTACTTTTTGCTTTCCCTTGGATATTTCACCAACTTTATTTTCAATATTGGTCTTGCTTTCTTCGAAGCTAACAGTTATGCTCTGAAATTCTTTTGCAGCCTCCTCAATCTCTCTCTGAAAATGAATGTTTTCCATTTCAAGTCTGTCCTTTTCTGCCTCCAGAGATTTGGCTTCCTCCACCACTCTGTCCCTTTCGTTTGCGCTCATTGACAAATCAGATTCTAAAGCGCTGATTCTAACAAGTAAGCTTTTGTTTTCACTTTGGACTTCTGACAGCTGTGCGGAAAGACTCTGTTTCCCTTCTGTGAGTTCGGAACTCTGCTCATTTATCGTACTCAATTCTCTCTCCATTCCTTGAATTCTGTCTTTGAGACTTGAGTTTTCTGTTTGCAATAATTCAAATGTAGAAATCAAGTCTGACTTCTCCGATTCAAGATCTGAAATGAGAATTTTGTTCTTTTCTTCAGATCTTTGCATTTCATGATGGAGGTTTTCTTCTCTGACTTGATAACTCTCCTTTTCAGTGGAGAGTTTGTCAACGGTTTGTTTTAAAGATTGATTTTCTTCAAGGATATTCTCAAGTTCAATTATCTTATTTGCTTTAATATTTTCACTTTCTTCCAGTTTCAAATTAAGATTGGTTAATTCTTGTTCACTTTTCTCTAGTTTTGCCTCACACTGACTCAACTCCACATCTCTTCCCTGAGTCTGACTTTGAACTTCATTTAAGTCCAAGCTTTTCTGGTCTAATTCTTTACTGACTTGATCTAGCTTGGAAAGAAGATTGTCACATTTTGATGTCAGCTCTGTAACATTTGAGTCACTTTGCTGCAATTTAGTTTCAACTGAACTAATCAAGTTTTCTTTATCAGAAATTAGAATTTCTAATCTCTGTTTCTCTTCGTTGTATTTGGTTTCCATGGAATTAACATCCATTTCCAGTTGTTCAAATTTGGATTCCAAAGACAGACACATTTCTTCTCTTTCTTCGAGCGTCTCTTTGATCGCTAACATCTCAGATTGCTTTCCGTCAAGCTCCATCTCTTTATCTTGAAGTCTTTGAGAAAGTTCTTTACTACTTTCATCTCCGACAGACATTTGATCTTTCAGATTGGCTAGATTCTTTTCCGCCACGGATAATTTATTCTCCATCTCCTCACAGTGCACCTCTTTAGAACGCAGGACTTTATCTGCATTCTGAGAGACAGCATACCTTTCCTCTAGTCTCACTTCCAAACTGACATGCATCGCCTCCAGTTCTCTAACCCTGTTCTCAGCCCTTTTCAACTTCAGTTCTACATCAGCTACTTTACACTCAGCCTGCTCTAATTTATGATCCCGATCTTGTATGTCTTGATGCAGGTTTTTCAGCTCGGTCGCTATTTGATTGTATTTTTGGTCCTTTTCTTGTAGGCTTTCTTCTTTTTCTTTGATCCCAATTTTATATTTGTTCATTTCTTCCTGGTGACTTTGCAGCTGATTTCCTAGAAGCTGAAGTTCTTGTTGCTGAAGGGTAATTTGACTTTGGGCCTCTTCCAGGTGAGACTTAACGGACTGTAGCTCTTGTGCTAAACTCTCTTTGTCAACTTGCACGCTCTGAACATGAGACTGAGTTTCTTTCAGCAAAGTTTCTTTTTCTCCTTTTTCTTGCTCATGCTTTTGAATGACATGGTCCTTGTCATCCAACATTTTCCTAGTTTCAACAAATTCTCTTTGAGCCTCCAGATGAAGCTTATTGACAGTATCAATTTCTTGACACTTTTCTGTAAATTGAATTTCAAAATGTGACTTTTCTTCCATTAATTTCTCAAGTTCCTCCTTCCTCTGTCTCATCAAAGTATCCTTATCAAGAGAAATCTGATCAATAACGTGGTCTTTCTCACACAACTCTTGTTTTAACCCTTCAATGTCTTTGTTTAATTGTGCAATATCGTCCGAAGACTGATTAAGCTGGCTATCCTTCTGTGAAATGATTGTATTCAGTGACAATTTCAAGTCTGTATGAGACTGCTTCGACTTGTCCAGCTCTTTGTGAAGAATTTTGTGATCGTGACGAATGCCGCTTAATTCCAACGATAGCTCACAATGAGCTTTGTTTTTTGCTTCAAGCTCTGAAAGCTTTGCGATAAGCTCATGTTTATGTTGTTCTACTTGATGTTGCAGATTGCTGACGTCAAAACTTAGCGATGCCTCTCTTTCTTGAGAATCTTTCAGCAAAACAGATTGTTCAGATTCACTTTTACTTAATTGTTCTTCCAATTGAGAATTAAGATGACGCACTTTGTTTTTCAGCTCATTCTCTATCACATCTTTTTCCTTTTCTAATTTCAACATATTTTTTTCAAACTCTTTTCTTTGTTCTTCTTTCTCTGCCTCCAACTGGCAGATTTTAATGCATTTTTCTGAAATATAATCTTGTAAATCGGAGATATATGACTGCATTGTTTTCAATCTTGATTCCAGCGAAGATAATTTCAATGTTACTTTCTTTTCTACCTCAGACAAGGAACTGTCACAGACATTCTTCAGTTCTAACATCTTGACCTGTGCTGCCTCTTGAACACTCATCTCCTTGCTCTCAGCTTGGCTCACGTGTTGCAAAGCTTCTTTCAATTCTTCCACAAGTTCTGTCACGTGCCTCTCTTTCAAATGAATTTCAGATTCCAAAGTTTGCTTTTCTCTCTTGTGCTCTGACTCTTTTTCAATCATTGCAGAGTCAAAATGCTTAACTTTTGATTCAATTTCCTCATTCAAACTCTGTATCAAGCTTTCTTTTTCACACACTTTCTCTCTCTCACTTTCTAACTCCTTTTCCAATGAACACACTTTTAATGAAGTTTCTGTTGAATTTGTCTGCAACTCAGAAATCTCCAATGAAAGATTTGAAATTTCTTCATCCTTTTCACTTTTCATCTGTTGCATTTCATGTTCTTTCTGGGCAAACTCATCCTCAAATGTTGACCTATTGTGGTGGCTTTCTCGTAATGTAGAGATCTGTTCCTCATAAGCAGATTCTTTCTGGCGGAATTCTTCCTCTCTGTGACGAAGCTTAGCGTTCAAAGTGGACACCTTTTTCCCGCACTCCATTTCAATTTCTAAAAGTTTGACCTCAAGGAGTTTGGTTTGACGAACCTAGCAAAGCAAACAATAAAAATTTATTAAGCCTCAATAAATATAAGAAACATCAATGCAAAACACAGGATAGGATATAAATCTTATAAAGTCTTTAAAATCCACGAAATGATAGACATGAAGAGTGTAAAAACAACAATCTGTAAAATATTATAAATAACGTGCTACCAGCCCCACTACTTTTGGAAGTGGGGTTTATCATAATTCAAGCAAGACTAGATGGGTGAAAAACAGATTGCACCTTTGCTTACCACAAATATAAGACATAATTTGTGAGTTTGTTACTCTTTCATATCATATTTTTGGGTCAAGGGAAGTAATCAAAGAAAAGAGTGCAAAATACTCTGAGATCTCATCATAACTGTTAACTAAAAAGCCCCCTTTTCAAATTTATATTCAAGATGAAGTTATGCAGACATGGCAGATTTAATGATAAAAAGTAAGTTGATTTTAGAAACTATAAATCAAAAAAAGAAAAAAAAAGAAGAAAAGTAAAACAGTTACATATAATAGACCATCAAAAACAGGGCATAATATGTCTACAGGCCAACGAGTGACTCTAAAAATTGAAACAAGAAAGACCCATACAATCACTGACTTAAGGTACATCTCCTTACCTTGTCTTCTTTGTCCTCCATCTGCTGTCGGACATTCTCAAGGTCTGTTTTACAAGTCTTCAGCTCATCCATCAAAGAAGAGATCTTCACGTATAAACCATTTTCCTTCTCCGCTTGTTGGGACACTTTTTCAGACAATTCGATTTCTTGTTTCTCAAACTCTCTAATTTGACCAGCGTTCTTCAATTCCCTCTGCTTAAAGCCTTTCATCTCAACCTGGTAATTAAAGGGGGGGGGGGGGGGGGGGAAAAAATAATAATATAAGTCAAGTTCTTGAATAACCTACTATGCGTGCGAAGGGATAGTTGTAAGGTAAATATAATGTAAAAAAATATTTTTCAAAGTGAAAAAAATACAATGGTAAAAAAATAAATAAAAATAGAGGCCTATATATGAAAGGAACACATCATAAGTCATCACAGCAAAACTTATAATCGAAAAAAATTAATTCAGGTGAGCCTTGACTACGTCACATCATTAGATTATTTATTTTTTTTCTGAAGTGCACAGCTTGAATAGCAAATTTAAATCTAGATCAAATCATTCATTAAAAAAAAAAACAACTCTTGTTTCAAGTTTATGATTAATCATAGTATTACTTTCTAAAGTATTCACTGGCCATCCTTTGCTTTCGATTTGTTTGTGAAAAAAAAAAGAAAAACAACAACTTTGCAATACAATTTTCATAATGCTCTGTATATTTATATGCAGGTGGTGGGAAAGTGTTGTGTATTCAGAAACTGAATGATCACAACACATGTCGCATGTAGATTAGTGATCAAAGTGATCAAGACAAATGACCATTCTCACCAGCCTATGACAAAGGAACAGACCTCTTTATGAAGTAAATTAATTATACAAGTTTTCACAAATGTTGAAATTAAATTACTTTGTTAATTTCATAAACAAAATGAAAATATATATTATATTTCAGTGATAACTTACCTCTAAGGTTACAATAGTCCCGCGAAAAGTTCTTTCCTTCTCTTGCATTTTCTCTTGCAAAGTCATCTCTTGGTTTTCCTTTATTTCCAACTGGTCCAACAATGATTCCTTTAAAAAGTTAAAATGGACGTACAAGAAATTATTAAAAAGACAACAACCAAAAAACCAATATTCTTTTTTCTAACAATATCAAACGTTACTATGAAATATCTGGCACAACTAAAATTACTTCAAAGTGACAGCATTTCGGCTCACACAGAAAAAAAAACCCCACAAAGATATGGAACAAAAAAAATAATGTGTTTCTTTTGAAACTGGGATCATGCAAAATGTTTTTAAAAACAACTGTTGAGTACAAAGAAACCCAACAATTGTCCACGAGTTTAAATCAAGATCGATTTCAGATTACGTAATAATCTGAAATAACTTTAGGACAAGATAATAACATTGAGGTTTTCTAAAAAGCAATGGAATAGAAAAAAACCCAAAACAGTACATGACGGAATCAGAACAGGCTGTTCCTTTAATCAGGGAAATAATTAATACATTATCATTATTCACATGTTTTTCATTACCTGAGATGTTCTAAGCTCTTCTATCTTGCTTTGATATTTGAGCATTTTTTCCACAGTAATCTCTGAGGATTCGTATAGTGCCAATTTTGCCCTATGTTCCCTCTCAGTCATCTCCATCTCTGAAATGGTCTCACTAAGTTTGATCTCTGTTTCCTGTTTAGAGTTGTATTGGGCAATAGTTACATACAGAATGTACAAATTGAAATTGAAGGATAAAAAAAATAAAATAATAAAAAGCTCCAAAACATATGAATTTTCATCATCACAGCCTAACAACTGAATTAACATCACCACTGCATCATTATGCAGCCTTTTGCAAGACGAAAGCAACACCCTGGCTTGACTATGATGTCTGCTATGATTTGGCACAATCATAATAATGTGTTTGTCCCTTCATGCCCTTGTATTTAGGAAACAGGTGGGCGAATGACCATTTACATAAGTACTATGAAAGACACATATGCAAATGCATTGACACCGTACCATTGCACGTGGGTCACGCAATATGGCCTGTATTGCTTTCTTTGTGTACAGCATGAATGGTTTTATAACTATCGATACTGCCTTTTTGATGGAAGAAATGAGCGGTGACTCATTTTTACAGAGAAGCAAGTAACATCAGTCAGTGACGAGATGAAAGCCCAATTCATTTTGTTTTGGCGGCTAGCCAGGGCAATGAAATAATGAGTTTCTGAACATTGATGCCATCCCCTGGGTCAATATCAACGCTACTAAATGTATTGAACAGCAAATACTTAGATAAGATAGTAACGTGGTGAGGCTGCTGGAAGCCAGTAAAAAGTAAGCAATAGTGGTGTATAAAATAAGGCTTCAAAGGGAGACAAATTGCATTAAATAACGTTTCGGGTTTCCCCTTTATCATACGAACATACGATGTATGTTCGTATTTATGTTCGTATGATAAAGGGGAAACCCGAAACGTTAATTTAATGTAATTTGTCTCCCTTTGAAGCCTTCTTTATACACCACTATTGCTTAGATAAGATAAGTACGATAGGACTTTTTACCATCCATCCAAAGTACAAAGAGTGAGGACAAAGAATGAGGTCAGTGACATAAAAAACTCACTTTGAGGCCAACAAGTTGCTCCTGAAGACTCTCAATCTTCGTGTTTTTCTGCTCAGCGAGCTCACTCAACTGGCGCTCCAGCTTCCTGACTTTTTCACCCATCACTTTCTTTCCTGTTGATTCCACGCCGATGTGTTTGGCTGCTGGTGCGTACACTTCGTTCCCTACACCCATGTCATCGTCACCGTCGTTATTGTCATCGCTGCTGTCATCTAATATCTTGGACTCTGATTCGGCCAGCTCTGCGGCCAGAGACAAGTTTGACTCGGACATGTCGATGACCAGGTATTCTTGAGCATCTTTCAGTTTTACTTTCAGGTCTCTGTTCATGCTTTCCAACATTTTGACCTGTAAATAACAATTGAAAGTGAGCTTGGCATTTTTTACATCAGTGGGATACAAAACAAATTATTTGTAATATTTTGATTCAAAATGGGCTAACTAAATACTTTGGCAAGAATATCAGATTTATTTACCTATGGCATTTAGTTTAGATTGCTCAACCACAACACTGAAAAATAATTATAAAGTTGGCAATTCAAATACAAAATCTGGCCGTCAACTAAATCCAAACGGGTGATTGCTAAAAATCCATGAACATGCCATAAACTTCACAAGAAACCAGGTGTTGTTCCATACGGTGCGTGGGTTTCCCATATATCAATTTCTGAATTAAGTCCCTTTGAATGAAATGTATCAAACTGATATGAGTACGCAACTTTATTACGTGACACATAAAAGAAAAAGTGCTGTAAAAAGAATTAAAAACATCAAATCAAGATCACATGAAAAAAAAAATAATGCACATTTTTTAAAACCAACTACCCATAATTATCAATAAAACTAAAACCTTACAAGTAATTTCAAATGACGTATTATTTCCTTCTTGTTATTTCCCCCTACTATATTATGTACAAAAGGAATTGCCCACTGTCTACCTTTTCCTCCAGGCACTGAGTCCTGTTGAAGTCCTCATCTGCCACCCGTCTCCAGTTCTCCCTTAAGATTTCCTCGTTTTCCTCCAGCTCTGCGACTCGCGCAGACAAAGCCTTGTTGTCCGTTTCCAAGAAGGTCATCTGGTGCTTCATCTCCGTGATTTTATGTGCTTCTTTCTGATACTGACTGTTGCCATCTGATTTATCATCAAGCTGTTGCCTCAGATCTTCTACGATGGCTTCCAATTCGTCAATTCTTTCGACGGAGGCTGCCTCTGCTTTTTGTAAGAAGTCAACCTTGAAAAAAATAATGACAACAAATATAAGTTTTGAAATATGATATTGACAAAGATGTCAAATTTTCCTGTCAATGCTATCTATTGTCAATTCCCATATTTAAAATGGATCGAATTTCCATTTCCACACACATATCATTTTCAAGAATCATTTTGCTAATCCAACAACATTTTATCATTACAACTTCTGTCACCATTGTCTTGATAGAAAATTAATTAAATCTCTTTTTATTATTAATATTATCCTTATAATTTACGATCACTAACGATTGGGTACATTAGAATAAACATCTAGAAAAATGGTATGCATCATTCCCAATCATAAATCAATAAATTCTTTTTCTAAAATGTTTACATACTCCACAACATACTCCCTGACATCATTAAATAAATCAAACTCTTTGAAACCTAGGGTTTAATTTTTCACTGCAAATTCTATAACACGTTTTCTAAATCAAAGGTCTTAAGAGTATTCTGCATGGGTACGAAAAAAAAAACCAAACAATAAAATTAGATAGTATTAACATTGATGCAGAGAAACTAAGACAATGCATACATGAATCAGTAGATGACATGCCAGTTTATCATCATCATCATTCTGCAGTTTTAAAATGACACACTTAAGTATGTTAAGAATTGAGGTGAGGCCAAAACAACAAAGATTAAAATGGCTATGACGTCAAACAGGGTAAGGATAAAGATTGTTCCAAATAATTTTTCGAAAATAAATAAGGTCAGGAAATATAAATTATTACTTAGAACATTCTGGGTGAGGTGCAAAATTAATCACACTCTTTTATTATGGGTAAAGCATATTAATGATTCATAAAAAATGTTTTGTATTAAAAGGTGTCTAAAGTGGTCTCGCTCTCCATCTCGGTAAAGTAACTTAAAAGAAATATAAATGAAAACAAAAATGAATTGAGTGACAGTGGAGTGATGGCCCTAGAGTAAGACCTGACAAAACCTTCCAAGATAATGGAATGAACAGAAGAAAAAAAAGGAAGAAGAAAAAAAAAAGAATAGACGTGAGAGGGGAATCCAAAGCCCTGCGGAAAACAATTTTTAAAAAAATAAATTAAAATAAAAACCCATTTCCAAAGGTTTGGGTTGGCGGAAGGAAGGAAGGATGCAGACTCAAACCAAGCCATAAAGAATTTTAAAACCTTGAAACAGTCCTTTCGTCAAAATCATAATGCTTATAACTCAATTATATAAGTTTTGAATAGGGAAATTCTTAAATCTATTAAAAAAAGTCTTATAACTTCCTCATTAATCTCCCACCTGCTAATTTAAGTTTTACAAATTGAATAATGCAGACAATATTATGAATATTATCAAATTGAATTTTCCTATTTACTTTTTTAAAAAGTTGTTACGTAGAATCATGGCGAGCTAATGCGGATATCTTCAAAGATTTTACATAAAATAAAAAAGTGGGGTTTTTTACCCCAGTAAAACTTGCCAGTTTTATATTTTTCCCGTTATCATTTCACAAACATAAACAATACAAAAAATGAGAAACCCATTTTGCCTTTTGCCTTCTGGAAAAAGCATTCTTTAACATTTGTTTGTAATGGAGCACATCACCAAAATAATGGTGATATAGCTTTTAGAAACAGCAAACAGCAGGGTGAGTTAAAACTCTATAAAAACATTAGGAGACCCTATCAACAGTGCCTGACTAGCTATCATCATAATGTAGAATTACTGAACATGTATTATCATATTATTCGCTATCATGCCAACTAGGTTATCAACATGTCAATAGGCAATTGTGGTTAATTGGGGGTTATATCAATTTAGTAATGAAACTCATGGTGACAATGGTGATGATTATCATGATGATGATGATGACGATGATGATGATGATGATTATCATGATGATGATGATGATGAAGATGATGATGATGATGATAATGATGACGATAACGGTGTTGATAATGATAACAATATGATGATGATGTTGATGAGAATGAAGAGAATAATTATTAATGTAAAGCTCTCAACATTATGAAAATGAAAATCTTTATTGTTGTAATATTAAGTCACGATCATTATAAGCTTTTAACACACACACGTTATTCGGTTAACATGCTGATGAGTAATCTCTGTCACTTCAACAAAACACATTCATTTCATATTTACATATTCAGAAGTATGGCAAATAATCTAAAATGTTGGCTGCATTCCATGGTGAAAATTAATGCTGAAAACGTAACACATTAAATAGAATACAACAAACGACAGAGCCATTGGTACTCAAATCAGTGTAAATTATGTAAATATAAATAGTGAATTTATATAGCGCTCAACTTCCGCAATTGAGTGCTCAGCGGCGCTTAAAATGTTTCTTTTTCTCGGTGAAATACAATTCATATGTCAATTTTTCATCACTACAGTATTCTCTACATATTATAAAATAGAACAAAACTTGGAAGGAAACACTCAAAGATTAAAAAGAGACTGTTAATTAATAAATATACAGTAATCCGAGTATAAAGTTTCCTTTTAATATGCATGACAAAATATGTAAAGATTCATTTCTTTCAATATCCTTAAGCCAAACAAAAGAAACAATTCTCATTTAATTGAGAATTTGTTGAAAAGGAGAAAATATAATAAAATAAAGAGAGAGAGAGAGAGAGTAGCAAAGAAATGTCCTTTTCCGAAACAACATTAACAGAACTATAATAACCCTACGCTTTTCTACACTGTGTGAATGACCGGCAACAAAGACATGCATCACTGTACAGTCAACAACTGTGAAACATACAAACATAAACCATTCCACGAAAAGGCAGAAAAATCCCAAATAGCATGCCAGTCTCCCAGGTACGTGGAACTCAATCAAATGCAGAAAAGTCAGTGAGGTGAGATGTTTTAAAATGAATGCAGAAAAACAAAAAAAACAAAAAACAAAAACAACACTGAGGCAGCCCAAATGCAGATTGGCATATTATACCTTATCCCGCAAAGCCTGCTCCACAATCTCTTTCTCTAAGAGAATATCTCTCAATTCAATTCCTGTCCTGTAGAGATCTTGAATCTGCTTCTTGGCTTCGTAATCCCCGGCCAGCAACTGTTCACATCTTTCCCTCATGGCCATCTCGTGGGACTCGGCCTCTTCGATACTCTTCTCAAACAGCTTCAACTTTTCCCGCAGTTGGCGTTCACAATTTTCCGCGTCTCTCAACCTGTCTTGCAAGTCTTCGCAAAACTCCTCCAGTTCCGATTCCCTCGGATTGCGCTCGTCTTGGCTCAATTGAAATTCTTCCACTCTCTGTCTCAGCTGGTCTCCCAAGGCCACGTTTTCTTGGTGGAGGAGATCAAGGTCCTGCTCCATCGTGGATAGTTGGTCTTGAAGTGACTGATGACTGCATTCTACCTCCAACTTTTTGGCAACTGACTCTTGTAACTGTGCAATCAGTTCGTCATTACACTTTTTCATGTTAGCAAGTTCGTTTTCAAGACAAGTCATCTTGTTTTGGATAATAAAGTCTTTTTCTTCTTGATTACTCGTATTGGTCCCGGTTTCTTTATAACCAGTAATATTCTGAGCCATTCTAGGATCATTTACTGGATTGGTATGTCCCACTGTTTTGTTATATTTTCTGGAAGGAGGTTCAATGTGGTCATCAGACTCATCAGATTCACTTTTTCTTCTCTTTGACGTGGTCCGGTCTTCTCCATCTCTGGATTTAGATTTTCTGTCGGATGATTTTCTACTTAATGGTGAAACTGATGCGGAAGAATTTCCTTTACAATGAGCATTTGGAACTGGAGATTGAAGGTTTGACTGTACACACGGTTGTATGAGTTCTTCTTTGATGTGATCTTGTTGCGTTTGCTGTTGAGTCAAGAGATTGACACGAAGCTTGAGCACATCATTTTGTGCTTTCAAGTCCTCAAGCTGTCCTTGAAGATTAGCCCGCTCTGACACTAATTGACTTTGGCTTTCTATTGTTGCCTGTAAGTGTAGGTTTTGAGAAAAACAATGCAGTGAAAAAATACAATACAATTCTGGACGTTTGTAACTTTCTTTTTTCAAATATCATAAACAGACTCAAAACTATACAGCTTTACTTATCACTTTCGGAAAATTTGTGGATCTAGCAGTATTATAATTGTTCTTTGAGTAAAAGGAAGAGAAGAAGTCATTATAAAAAACCCCCCAAAAAACAAAAGACCCTATAATATACCAAGCCATTGTAGTAAGCATGACCAAGTAATTTACTCCAATATGAATAACATTGATTAAATAAAGATAAAATGGTATCGCCGTTATGTACACATATATAAATACTGCCATGAGAACTTAGATATATTGTATTATGAAAGACTGGATATACAGACATGAAAAAGGACTTGATGATATTTTCAGAAAAGTAGGACACAATACAATATCCAATGATGAAAACACATGTGAATGGTTGGTGGAAATCCAATACTATAACAGTGGACACCAGATCAATTAAAAATACGATGAGGATCCACAGCCCACGTTGGTCTCTGTCGCAATACCAGGCCAGATGTGACCACATTTAAAATGACACATCCTATTGCCTGTGAGTGTTTATGCATGGGGCACAAAAGAAAGTAGTGCTGCGAGGCAAAACAATAGGCATTTGATATAATCGATCTTCGATAGCATAATATATCTATTTGAATTAAACACCCATTAAAAATATTCTTTTATGGTTCACGTACTGCGATAGTAATTTTAAAAGAGCAATTTGAGATGAGACTGATATTCATAATAATAGTGTTCAGGTCTAAAAACGTAAAAGCCCACCTGAGTCATTAACAACAATCATATTATTTCAAATGACATGGCAAAAAGAGAAAGAGGAGATTGTGAGTCATTGATAACATTTATTGTATTCTATCACGATGACACATGATACAACATAGGTCACAGAGACAATACCTTTTTTTTTGAACACCACAGAGCAATAACGAAAGCATAATAACATTTGCTTAAATTGAAACATTTATCATCAAAATAAAAAAGAGTAACATTAAAGGCAAAAGCGTTTTCTTTCCGATACTATCACCACAACTGTATAAGAAAGAAAATACTCATCCTTGAAAACAACCACTTTGACCAGTGTAGTAAGTTGAAGAATCAGACGCTATTTGGTGTCTATTCCCCTAATTATGACTGGTCATATAATATGTATCAACTGTATTCTAAACTAAAACACTGACATAATCATGACTATTCCTTCACGTTATACTACATAGTTTAGTAAGCATTGGGGCCAACTCTCTGTTCAACTTAAGACCCTTAGATGACCACCCATTGTGGTAGTTAGGGCTGGAAAATCTTAAGATTAGGAATTTGAGACAAGCAGACAATCAGTCTACTATGTCTGGACAAACAAAATATTCAGTATTTCTCTCGGCCTGACTAACAAAATGTTGTCCAGGTGTCTATCGCCATGAGCTATAATAAGAGGGGCTACAGAGAAACATTGTATTAAAAAGAACAACATATATTAATTGCTATAATTGTCATGGAAAAAATAAAACATAAAAGAAAAATATTATTATATATATTTAAAAAAACCCAAACTTTTCAGAGCCAAAAACAATTAACTTCTGTCCGATCAAAAGCGCTTTCTTAAGATCAAAGTGAAAATATAGCAAAAAATGTTTGTGAAGACAACATATGAATAAACAAGAAGCACATTAAAAAAAACCACCAAATCAAAACAATAATAACAAATATGAAAATTTAGAATTCAAGATTTCAGTTCGCTACAAAGGAATAATAAATAAGAATCGAGTAATAATCTCTGGAAACTAACTTTCCAAAGTCAAAAACATAGGGTATGGGTAAATCATCACGTCAACCAAAAAAGTATGTAGACACTGAAAGTAAAAGCTTAGTGTGCTACACTTATAATAATAAGCTATTCTCATTCATTTTTGATTACCCTTCCTCCTCCCCGTCTCCTTATCTATGTGTGCTTTGCTTTTAATCCTGTTCAAACAAGCAGAGCACAGGTTACATTGGTTGGAAAGCACTGCAAGAGGTGTTTGCATCATCCCTTTGTAACAATGTTACTACATACTCTTTTGCTTCACTTACGGAACAAATAAAACTCACTCAAAGAGTTCTTTTAACCTGCATTTTTTTTACAAATCTGCTACCAACGTACCTTGAGAGCAAGATTTTCCTGCCGTTCCTTGGCCTCGGTCAGTGAAACAGAGTTGCCTCCCTTCCCAGGTCTGCTCTGCTCCACCAACAACAGTCGGTCTTGCAGGGAATTCTTCTCTTGCTGCAGGGCGATTACCTTCATCTGGAGTTCATGGGCCATGCCCTCCAGCGCCTATGGGATGGAGATTGCAACAACAACACTCTTTAAAATAATGATTTAAAAAACATGATTGCAACAACACTCTTTAAAATAATGATTTAAAAAACATGATTGCAACAACACTCTTTAAAATAATGATTTAAAAACATGATGACATATTTTGGTAGTTTACAGTTCCGCCCGTCGTTTATAATTATTGTCTCTGCATTAAAAATAAGATGTTATTTGATCAACTCATTACATACACTTAATCAGCCTTTTGTATTCAATTAAACCAACAAAGTGGTACAGGCTTTCCCAACCCATTTCAAAGTGTATTCCTTTTTATTTGAATTTTATTTAATTCAAATAAATATCAACTCTTTTTTCCTGTATGGAATGGAAGAATAATATGAACAATTGTGCTGGCGCTTCACACCAAGTGTTATATATTATAACCATAATGAGAATTAATAGTAATAGAGCCTAACATTGAGTCAACCAGCCCTTGGGCAAGTTCCTTCCATAATAAGAGGCCCACTTCACAATATATACATAATTTATTGACTTAGCACTGCAGCAATTCCTCTAGGCGATCTGATCTACAATAAATAAATTGTGGGTTTTTTAACCCAGTGTGAAATAATACCTACAACCCCCTATTTACATCCTAGAAGTGGTGGTACCTTTTTCATTACCCTACTGCATTTTTCTTCATTTTCTACAAAGGAGGAAATTAAAGCACTAAATGTGAAGATTGATTACATGTGTCATAAGTGCATTAAACTAATTCTACATCTTAGTAATCGACACCTGTATATTTGCCCTTTGGCTCAGTTGAATGAGATCAAAGATAATCTCACTGCGATACAAAATCATGGATTTGAATGTAATTTTCATTCTTTTTATTTTGTAATCATATCATCAAAAAGATTAAGAAACCTTTCAAAGACCAAGTCTGTCGGATCATAATATAATAAGGAGTCGTGAGAATACAGGTGAGAATACAGCGGTTTTAAATCAAATCTATCTGATTAAAACCTGTCAAGTTCAACTACAATTATCTCAGCTGGTAATCGCCACTAATCAATAAAATATTCCTTATCATATCTTACAACTTAGAGAAGTACAAGAACGCTTTACAGTCAGCTTTACAGTCACAACGCATCTTACAAAACATATCATCACCAAATTATACACTAGAAACTGCGCGATCAAAATTTGTAAAAAATAATTTTAATTTTTTTATATTTATTGTTAAGTTATATATACAAATAATAACACCCCACCTTTTCCCTGTCCATAAGGCTTTCCATCTTTTTGAGTGCTGATTCTGCATCGCGCCCTTTGCCTTTAAGCAAGGCGTTCATTTCCCTGGCAAGTTTCTCCATCTCTTGGCTCCTCTCCTCCGCATTAGTTTGCTCTACAATTTGGGCTGGGGTAGAAGACTCGTCTGGGCTTTGGTCGGGGGTTGGGGTGGCTCGATTTGAGGTTGCGTCTGGACATGGTGGTACCTCCTGAAGAGAAGATGAATTAAAAGAGCATGAAGAGTGATAGACATGTCGTTAAGAGGAGATGTATCATTATATATGTATAATA
>JARFNW010167297.1:0-17616 GCA_031763155.1 Dirona albolineata
ATATTGTTATTGACCAACAACAACAATGGCGGCCGTTAGTCTCTCAATCAATCGGGACTGTCTTCGCGACTCGCGATGAAAGAGTGAGAGAGGGCTTGCGCCGGGCGGTCAGTACTAATACTAGGCTATTTATAGTTATAGTATAGACTAATAGTATTATATTATACACCGGGTGAGAATAGACAAAAGGCCTCCTTCTCGCTACTCTCACCCCGGGTGAGAATAGAGGCAGCCATATTATATATTGACTATTGTCAATTGTTAATTAACATTGAGTTTGAGAATTGAGTCTAATTCTTAGTATTCTTGGAAATAACTAGATTTTACACCTCACATTCTGTAGTTCTAAACCATTTTTTTTTTAACTAATAAAAAACCTGACAAAAGCGACACAACTGCTGAACTCAACTTATTATTATTATTTTATTATTATTATATTATTATTATTATCATCATCATCATTATTTATTATTATTATTATTATTATTATATATTATTATTATATATTATTATTATGAATTGGCAGCATGTAACCAAGCATTTAGTTTGCTCAGTCTTTGCCAAAATTTGTATTTTCATACTATTTTTTCATCTCTTCTTTGTCAGAAAAAATGTGATCCGCCAAGTCAATGTTTACCAAACACAGGAAACTCTTCACAGAGAGAAACTGCTGATGAGTCACACGAACAGAGTGACGACTCAACAGACCATCCCCAGTCAAATTTAATGTACTGGACTTTAACATGTCTGAGATTTCTATTATGGCTTTGTGTTTGGGGAATATTTGTTGAGCTTCAGTTTGGAGCAGTTTATTTCACTTTGTCTCTTATTATTTTTATATACTTTAACACAGGATCAGTAAAGAAGGATAAAGGTCTCAGTGCATATTCTGTGTTCAACAAGGACTGTGCACGGATTCAAGGCACCTTGACAGCTGAACAAATGCAACGGGATATGTTTAGGGTCCCAGGTCTTCCTACGTGAATCAGTTGCTTAATTAATAATATTAATATATTTATAATAGGGGTGAAGAATGTTTTATATATATGTTGGGTTTTTTTTATGGAATGTTAGTAGTCTGCATTCCTCATTTGATGGCAATATAAATAAATCTTTCTCCTGCAATATGTTTCCAATACGAATTTATAAAATGTAACCCTATATGCTTTCTAAAACAGTGATGGTGTGTTTTAGTTTTAATGATCTGATGACAAATGTTTCAATAGAAGTGAAGCTATTTGACTTTGAACATCATGTTGAAATATTTTGCCAGATTATGTGTGACAACACATTGTATCATTGACAATACAACTGTTCTAACAACCTATGATTTAAACGGGAAAATCATGACTCACAGTGACAGGAAACATACAGCTATTCTGAAGCTTTAATTAAAAAGAATGTATGCATCCACTTTTCCAAAATGTTCAGGAGAACCAAAACACCAATTTTTTTTTCTTTCATACTCTTTCGTTTGTAGAGGTACCAATATCCAACTTAGACCTAAAGATCTTGAACTTAATGCAATATATGCGATTACACCATATATATCTGTTTTCCGTTAAATCCATAATCTTGCATGTAAACTGCCTTTTGAAATTCATTGAAAACCCCAAGCGTTTTTTTCCCTCCACACCTTCACCATCTTCCAACGCTTTTTATTACTTTTGCAATTCTTTAAAAACAATGTGTCGCAACCCTCCTCTTTTACTTCTCTCCTTTGTTTGCTTAATCAATAGCAATTCATTTAAACTATAATGGAATGATTTGTCAAAATTTTTAATGAGAGTTTGTGTATGAAGATATCTTTACCACACCCAGATTAACTAATCGATCATGTTTTAAGTATAAGGCCGTAATTAAAACTCAATTTAAGAAAATAATAGATTTGCATTCTTTTTTATTAAAACTCCAGTATTTTCCTATCAAGTGACAATTTTATTTTGCCAAACTGGATTTTCACTTTTAATTTCTCTTAAAAAGTTGTCATAAAAGAAATGAAATTTGAACTGTGATAAAAAGTAGCAGAAGTATTATAATATATATATATTGCCATTTTTCCCTTGTCAGCTAAAAAGAAAAGTTAGAAGACAAGGTTAGACTGCTGAGTGGTATGTTAAGCACTGGGGAAATATGAAAGTGATCATGACTAACTTGCTACTTTCATTTTTGGTGCTATCGTAACACATTTCATTGTAAGAGGGATTCTGAAATAAATTTTATGAATATCATTAACATAGTAGTAATTTACCTGTGTGAAAATTATATTTCCAAAGTGAATGAAAATAGGAAGGTGTGATTAATGATGAACAAAAGAAAACTGAAGGAATGTTATTAGTCATAGCGAAATATAGACAATAAAAATTAGAAAAAAAATTACATTGGTGCCTGCCTGAGGCATCAGTGCTTAGTTAATGGTAAAGATACAGCATTCAGCTTAAATTCTTCTGCAGAGCACATTTTATAGTACTGCTGTATTTCATACTATGTTCGTTTCCCAGTTTTAAAAGAAATACAGTGATATCTATGTTTTCCCAGTAGACTGACTGGTTTTGATGTTCAGTATTTTAGGTGAAATACAGAAAAGTTTAGGCTTCTCATTATTATAGAAACTGTGGAGAGTGCTTTTTTTTCTTTCCCTCTTACTTGATTGTAATGGGAAGGTATGTGGCACTTAACATTACTTCTAGTCATGATGTAGTCTGTCAGTGTATGTATTGTAACATCATTATGGAAAGTTTTATGTTACTGTTTTTTTTCCTTGGGATATTTTGACTTTGTTCCTTTATGAATCCTCTTAGAACGGTTGTTAGGCTGAGTCAATATTTGATCCAACTCACATCTTTATTTTTTTTTAAATAATAATGATAAATTGTCTTTATTTGGCCACATGGGCTCTTTGTCTTAGGTGTAAATTTCAAAAGCCTGAAATGAACCAAGCATCAGCCGCAGTGCAGCGCTTCAATGTAGGTAACAAGAGTTAATTTTCTTGCCCTTAGGAAAAAAAACCAATGCCTTTATGTCTCGATCTGTCATGGATTTATCGTTGGAATCTCACATAAATCTGACACTGCTGATAAAACAATTCTAGTGATCCTAAGCTTGATTTTGTACCCGATCCTGTATTCCTTTTTATATCTGTTTTCAATCACCTTGCAGAAGGATCTTATTTGCTGATTACTTTTTAACTTGAAGTAAGTAACAATAACATCTGATTCATATTAGATCTTGACCAGCTGTGTAGCTGATACAATATTATTATTACAGCTGACCAGTAATGATGTTTGACATATTTATTGTTTGTAATTGTTGTTACTGATGTATTATTATGATTTCTTATGTGATATGTGTTAGTTAATATGGGTGAAAAATAATCTCCTCATATCCTTTTCAAATAATGTTGTTCAGTAGTTGAGCTTGAAAAGGAATGATACTTTAATAGATCTTTTCAAATAATGTGAAAATGTTATTCTGTAGTTGAGTATAAAAAAGAATGATACTTTAGATCTAATAAATAATGTTACTCTGCAGTTGAGTTTGGAAAAGGATGATTCTTCAGATCTGAATGTTTTGTTTATATTATTAAATTTTCAAGTAAATTTCTTTTCACAAATTATGTAAAAATATGTGTCTACATTTCATTTAGGGTTACAGTCCACTTAAGTGTATCTCTTTACTTTAAATTGAAATTTAACTCTCCACTTCTATGTACTGCTTTCATAAAAAAAATTTAGGCAATGACTTTCAGACAGGAATTTATTTTGTTTAAATTAGAATTTGAGTAAAAGTTAAAGAGGGGTATGTAGTAGAATATTTAGTTAGGAAATGTAATACATATTCACCTATATTGAATTTTAATTCAAAGATTATGTTTATTTTACTGAAGTGATCAATCAGCAGTTCAATGAAAAATGTTAATTTTTTTTTTTACTATAATTTTATTAGGGACTAGAATTGATAGAGAATTTGTTTGCCATGCATGTCACTTGCCAATTAAATTATAGCCAACTATCGGTTGATGAACTCATTGTGTAATGTGATCATTAACCAACAGTTGTCGATTATCTGATATGTAATGTGATCATTAACCAACAGTTGTCGATTATCTGATATAAAGTAAGTGACAAAGTATGACCTTGTCTTTGGCATAAATGGTCTGTAACCAAATGACAAGGTTCATGCAAAGGCTCTATTGCTTTTACTTTGAATGTTTGTTGGTTTGGTTTGAGTATTTTTCTTTGCCAGAAATCAGCTTTATGGCAAACAAAATTAACTTTTTTCAAAAAGTTAATGAAGATCTGAGGTCTTAATGATGAATATGAGAATGGTCAATCTCAAGTGGCAATTGTTAAGTTAACTTTGAAATCAGTAATATAGACAGTAAGGTAGAAGCGAGAGTCAGAGAGAGTAAAGGGATGTGTGTGGGTGAGACTGAGAATAGATAGGCTCAATATACTGGCTTTGTGGGATTTTCTTATCCAACAAGTCAAACTCCACGATAAATATGGGTTTACAGTGTTACTAAGTGGAAATTTGTTACTCTTTTTTTTCTCATAGAATTATTTTACTTCAATCATGTTTTGAAACAGGCCTCAAGTGCCTTCTGGCTCATAGAGGATTAAGGTATGTTTTGAAAAAATTGAAGAACTCCCAATGTGAATAAAAATTTGTCTTACATAAACATGAGTTTCCCCACTTTTCATAATATAATTTATTGTGTGCATGTACAAGTAAGTAGCTGTACACTGTAAAACTAGAGAATGCCCACATGAAAATGTATGGTAGGAAATTATGCTGCTGGATAACTTGAGTTGCATTGTCTTGATTGCATCTTCACTTATCCATCTACATGATCTCCCAGTGCCTTTCATGACGTTGTTCTCTTTTACCTAATACTAGTAGAAAGTTAAAGGTTTACATTGAAAAAGAAAATAATCATTAAATGTAATTCCCTTTATTCCTTCCCGGGGGAAATTTGTCTTCAGGGTTTAGATTCTGAAGGTAGACTGGATTATCCCAGGCATCAATTACTTACAGTGCAGCGTTGCAAAGTGGGATCAAGGTCTTGAGAAAAAAATCCAATGCTTCCACCAGGATTTTAATCAGCGACACAAGACCTCTTGAACCAAAGGCGGTTGACTTAACCACTGACTCCTCACCGGCTTACTGCACCTCATCATAATATACTTAATGCCTTAGAGACACTTCAGGCTGTGAACTCTGCCACTGGTGGTTTCAACACTTTAGTTTTGTAACAAGTGAAGTAAGGTTAAAGTATGTCCCATGCTCAGTGATAAGCATCAGGTAATCAAGGTGTAGTCTCAATTTTTTATCAGGCAAACATTAACAGGATAATGTGGTAGTTGCCATTGTTTTCAATGCTGCCTTTACTCTTGCCTGGTCTGAATAGACTTAGCTGCCCATTTTGAAGTCACAGACTGGTAATTGAACTCTGGCTGTCTGCATGACAGTCAGACACTCAACTAACTGAGCTACTTGTCCTTTTTCTAACAAACTATTGGCTTGGTATAGTATATTACTGGTTTGTTATGCAGGTGAGTGGCATTGTAAATGTAATAGTTACAAGATGACCTAGTGGTTAGGACAGCAGACTCTCATGGCGAAGGTCGTGGGTTTGAATCCTATCCCAGTCACTTGGTTGTTTTTCTTGGGCAAGAAACTTTATTCCATTTGCCTCACTCAAGCCAGGTGTAAAAATGGGTACCAGCTAAGAGCTGGGGAAGTAATCTGCAATAGACCAGCATCCTATACAGAAGGGTGACGTATTGTCACTCAGTCCACTTCACACTACAGAAACATGGATTAGTACTGGCTATATCAGCCTCAAGGCTCAAAAGGACTTTATTTTTTCTTCTTCTTTTTTTTGTATATCATAATCATACTAGTCCTCTCGCTATGATGGTACCCACTCATTTTCATGTGGATTGTTTTGCAACAAGATTGATGTGTAAATGCTTTGACACTGAAGCAAGGAGTTTTTCAGTAGTATACTTTTCAAGTCAATGACAACATTAGTGAGAAATACTGTTAGCTACTATACTACTCACAAGATACATGATTGTTGTGTTTAAAGTTTGTATTTAACTTAAATCAAAAGAGGTGATTAAAATAAAATGTTCCAAATAAAACCCAAAGAAAATCAATAATGTTTTCAACATCTTTTAATTCCGGTTCTCCCACAGAATATTAACATGAAAGCAAAATAGTTTATAGAATAAGGAAATAAACATACCCACAAAAATGCTTGCTCCAAAATATTTGAGACAGGTCAAAATATTTCATTTTAACAGAAGGAATAAAAGTAGAAATATACTTGAGTAACAGGGCATGCTAAAGCCTTTTTAAAATTAAAAACGCTCTTTTCAGTTTCAGATTAAATATATGGGCATCTTATCCAAGGGAGAACAGATGCATCATCATCTGTTTAACAATAATGTAGCTGACTCAAGTTCTAGCCTGGTGGGCCATTTTTGGATTGCTCCACTAGTTCAAGCTATATAGATAAGGTTTGGCAATTTATTTTGGTATATAAATGCACCCTTCACATAAAAGTAAAAGCATTCATTTACTTCCATGGAACCACCATTATTTTAAGTGGAGACTGCTGTACTTTAAAGAATGCCATGCCCTAGATACGCTTGTAGGTTCTATCTCCTTGCATTCTTCACATATGCACTTTAAAAACGATCAATGGTACTGCTAATAAAGAGCACAGGAACATCAGGGCCAGGCACTTAAATGGATATAAACTTGATTTGCCACAGTAATCAATTGAACATTCTCAGAAAAGACCCCCAAAAAAACCCACATCAAAACAATCTTTGAAAACCTTCCAAACGAGACCAACAAACAAAATATGCTCAAAATATAACTGCATATTTCTAAATAAGCTGAGCAGCCAGCTTACCTGCTAAGCACAGTAGAGTACAGTAGCTTCTAGTAATTGCTGTGCTTTGCAACCATTTTCCCTCATTTCCCTGCTTGCCATTGGCAAAGACAGATACTGACATATGTCATCATTGGGTGCAAACTAAGGACTGCCATGCCAACACATACAAAAACATCTTTCCACGTACAATCACAGATTGGAGCAATCTCTACAATACGATAAATATTTTGCCTCAGTACCCATTCAAGAATGCTGAATCTCATTAACAAATCAAATGTGATTTGCAATGTCAAATCATTTTTCTGTATGAATCAAATTTGCAATAATGGAAAGGCATGCCTTTTGCATCTTACTCAAAGATCAAGCACAACTGCATATTTGAACATCCCAAATGAACAAAAAGAATTTAAGTAGTAAGATAACACATTATATCATCACTAAAAGTAAAAGAATCATAAAGCATGGCAAAAACAATACGAAAATAAATAGCTTTCACATTTGAGTATCTAGGACTTAAACAGACATGGCAGTCTAAAAGGGCAGAAAGTCTGCAAAACACTTAGGCTAGCATTTTGTAAAAAATGATCTTATATAGCAATGACAGGATTTGAATACGGGATCTCACAATTCCAAGGCCAGCAGTCTAACCGCTCGGCCACTGAGTTGATTGTATCCGTATCATGCACCTTGGATTTAAAATAAAATATAATATATATATACATATATATATATAATATGTAAAACATTTTACAGCCATATCATAGTCAATTCAAAATCTATCACATTTTCTGGACATTAGATCTGTTTGCATATGAAAAAGAATCTGGAAAACATGAATTCATCATGAGCTGTCCATGTCACCTTGTGCCTTCGATGATAACTCCTGTAACTTGCCATAACCTTCCACTTGAACTTCTTGCACTTTCAAACCTAATGATTCCATCTAATAAAAGAAACAAACAAACATAAGAAACAGATAATAAGATATTCTTTAATGCGTCCATTTTATAAATTCAATTGGAAATGCTTTAAGTAAAAACTGCTGACTCACATCTCTGCCGAAAACATTTTTCTGATCCCATTTCTGTCAGTCCTAATCATAGACAAATAAAAATAATAACCCCCCCCCCCCCCCCCCCCCTAAAAAATTCATAGCTGACCTGCTTGTCTTCAATTAAATTTTTTTATCTATAGAATTTCCGCTCTCTGCATAGGTATGGTGCCACCATGAACTGAAAATCTCCATCTAAACAACTGTGATTTAGGATATTATGAGCGGGCCATGGGGAAATAAAAAACAAAACATGAAGATGCATTTATACTTATATTTATATTACTATTACTCAGTGACTCACTTGTTTCACAAAGCCATTTATGTCCAGAATGATCTGAGTCCTGATTTTATCAGAGTCGCTGGTCCCACTTTTTTCCTTATCTTTCTCTCCACCCCTTGCTTTCTTTAAACGCCTCAAGCTTTCCTCCATCTTTCTAGTCGATGTCAAAACTTCTAATGTAACCTCAGAGAACCTGGAAAATAAATAAATTGACATCATCATCATCTTATCTACATTTTGAGAACATCCATTTACTTCTTGTTGGATCGAATGTTGGCATGATACAGCAATGATAAAATTAGAATAATACTAATGACTACAGCATCAACATCGAGTGTGATGTTTGACGTTTCACTTGGTTGGGGTTTCTATCATACATCATTTAAATTTTTAAAAATTATAAATCAGATATACAACAGGTCTGAAAATGAGTAAAAAATAATATCAGTTGACATTGAATGAATTAATATAACGCAAATAGCAGCATTCAGATTATTGAGGTGATTTTACCATATTGCCATGATGTTCATATCATATGATTATAACATCACAATGAAACTTAGTCTACTTTATTGTTTTCATTATCTGAGCAACATTATCCCATCATTCTACATGCCTTAGTATCTATTCTATAAATATTTGAAGTTGTACAGATGATTTTAGGGACACCCTGTGCTTTAAAAGGTTTCAAGAATTTACAATGAAAGTTGAAAAGTTTTGGTGAGGAAGAAGTTATATGACTTCACTTACACGTTGGTTAGTCTACCAAACACATGAGAAAGAAACTGGATCTTTTGTGCCTCTGGTAAAGCTCCAGAATGCTCCTCACAAAACTGAATCAATGGTCGCATCACACTGGTCAGGTAGGCAGAGGGTTTTGTTGGCACCTGACAACATGAAATAATTATTTGGATTTGAATTCCATTTTCATATTCATCTTTCTTTAGATATAAATTATAATCACAAGTGAAAACTAAAAACAATAATAATAAAAATAAAAGAATAAACTTTTTTTTATGCCAAGCATAATTCTACTATGACTGAAATAATTATAATCGGGCCTTAAAAAAGATTGTTATCATGTTGAAATTATACATCAATATGGAAAAGCAAAACAATTACAAAGTACACCAACAATATTTTCATTAGTCCAGAGGTAGTGGGCTGTTTTCTGTTTACGGCGACATGGAGTTGCTGTGGCAGGCATGGGTTCGATTCCCCCAGTCGACGAAAATCATTTTTCTATTTTCTGTTCTTGTCTCTCACTGGCACTGTTACATTACCCCACTATCATTCTGTCTACTAGACCTTCAATGCCCGCTCTCTTCATTTATTCACAATACAGTTAGGGCCTTTGCTGTTTTTTCACTTGAAAAGTGGCCTCCAAGTAAACAATTGTGCAATATGTAGATACATATAAAAATAGACTCTAGACTTCATTGAGTTATTAAAGAGCCTCAAAATTACCAATGTTAAAGATGTGAATAAAATGAAAGCAAAGCTCACCTCTTTGTTGGTTCTTCTGTAGAGTCGAGGTATATCATTGACCTGGCCAAGGGACCCACTGCATCTCTTGACAACATCCTCACTCACAATGGACCAAAACTGGGATCGGCATTCGCATACTGAAACCAAACCCTCCTCCAAGGCAGCTGTAGACATTAAACATGAGACAAATAAAAAGATACCATTTAAATATGATTACAATGTGTGTTTATTCCACCTTACTAGAGAAGCATTATTATCATGATCATCAACTCAACTTTTTAAAAGTTGACATACTTCACAAAGTGCTCTGTCGGTAATCAACCAATGGCCAGTGACTTGAATTGGAAAATAATCTGCTTTTGCTGAGAATCTTAGAAAATCTCCTTTGCCGACTTAGCTCTCAAATGAAAGTATTTATATATTTGAAAAATCAGTCTATGGGTTTGCTCAACAAAGTGAAAGGGTTTATATTTCACGCAATCAAATACACTAACCTTTTGCAGATGGAATGTCTTCAAAATCTACCATCTCCAATCTAGGTTTGATAGAGTTTTCAAACAACACAGGAATCTAAAAAGAAAAAACATATTTAAGAAAAAAATTATATACCTACTTTTATTTAAATGTGACAAACACTGGGTAATAAATTCTTTATACAAATTAAACTGCTCATCACTAGCACTGAAAGGCATCATTATGATAAAGAAAGAGAAAGAAAGATCTAAGACATCTCATAAATGAGTAATAAATTAAAATCACCTTAACTTACAAAACCAGAGTTTGCAGGTCTCTCATTTTGTTATAAATGTCAGTATATCATCTGCAAATAACAAAATTGTTTTGTTGAATTTTGATACCTCATCCTTATAAATTCAGAAAGCCAAAAAGTCAAAAGCTCTAAAATAAAAGATCTCAAACACTGTAACAAATAGTATGCCCCCTCGTAGCCATTTGAAAGGTGAATGAAAAATGAAAGCAAAAACGAACAAAAACATGATAGAACAAACAAAAACTCTCCAAGAAGACCACTGTTATGAGGTAAACTAAGACTCTTCACCTTTTTCTCTAAAATGTCCAAATCTGACAGCAATGAGACAATTTGCCCATTTGTTATTGGCGTCCTCACAAACGGCTTTGGGGATTCCCTTGGTTTTGGTGATGCAGATCTTGGGCGGGTGTCCCCTTGTCCAGATTCTGTGGAATTTCCAGACTGCGTTGCAGTTGTGAGTTTATCAGGGGTGGCTGATCTTCCTTTACTGACATTTGCGGCAACATTTGACCGGGAGGAAGCCTAAGATAACAACATACATCAAAAATGTAATACGTCTATTATAAATATTAATAGAAAAGCTTTTTTAAAATGATCGTCCAAGAGAGTGATATAAAACATGGATTTTTATTAAGTCAAAGGTATATCATGCTTAAGACCCATGTGATGCTAACTATGGCAATTACCTGTAAAATATCACTCTACAGATAAATTTTCAGTTTGAAGCTTGCACAGTTCACTTTAAATGCAATAATATGTTTTTTTATTTCTTGGATTTTATCCTAGTTCTATCAAATGAAAAAAAAGAGAAAGAGAGGGGGAGAGAGAGGGGGGGGGGGGGGTATGGATTAGCGATGAAGATAACACTGCTTTCTCACCTCTTCTTGATTGACTTCAACCAGCCAGGATTTGAATCTAGACAGCGACTGGAGATTAAGCTTGAGGAATTTGTGGGTGAGGGACTGTAAGAAGACTCTGTCATCCCAACAATACATCATCGAATTCCACAGGTTGCTGGAGCAGGAGAGTCTGAATTCACCAGCATCTGAAGAACACCAATTACAAATGCAATCTTTATTCATAATTTCAAAAAAATGTAAACAAACACTTAAGTACGTACCAAACCATTGAATACCTAACTACATAGTTGACTCCATATGAATTTATTGACATCAAAGGAGTGAAAAAAAAAGCTAAATTTAGCCAAGCATTGATCCGTTTCTGTACCTGGGAAAATTTATAAATAAGGGCGTTTGATCCAAGATGTTTCATAAAATTCTGAGAAGATCGACTTAAGTAAGCAACATTAACATATCATGTCGAGTCCTTTCTGCAGCGGACCCCCTCAATTTTAAATTAAAAAGTGCTAAGTCTTCAATTACCAGAAGTTGAATTAAAACCAGCGTTTAGTGCCTGTTCAAAAGACCCAGCAATTTCTTGAAATCTGCAGGGGGAAAAAAGATGGAAATGAATTATTACATAAGCAAAAAAAGGACACAAACTATTCGATTTTCCTCTTTAATAAAACTTGATATTCGTGTCTAATTTCATCATTTCAATAACTAAAAAAGCAAAGCAAAATTTTTCATAAACTCAAGTATAAGTAAAGATAGATTTATAGTCTGCATCCCTGTACATGTACAGGATCACATACTTTGCACCATTTACACATCCCAAAGAGCATACAGTAGGAGCTGTCATTGCTACCCACATTGTAACAATATTGCTTGCACCCATAGTTGGATACTCATTTATACCTGAGACAAATGAGGAAAACTTATACACAGAATTTTACCCAAGGACTCGACATTGCGCTCAGCATTGCAGGATTCAAACTCAGCATGTCACAATTCTGAGCAAAGTAACCTAACCACCCGGCCACCAAAATCACACATTAATTAGGTTCATTTCTTTTACTTTTTAAGAGTTTGGTAACACTGAGAAGAAAAACTGGGAAATGACTAGAGGTTTAAATCCCTTACTAATTATACCTTATTGTTATAACGTGTGAATTGCACATTCAGAGTTTTGAGAAATAATCATGTGCCAAAATAAGAACTTATAAGATCTTCTCTGTCCACAAAACGATATGTATGCATGATCATCTCTATCTTATCACCTGATCTGAAAGTAGACAGGCAGGCTCCATCTGTTCATCAGTGCATTGTAACTAGCATGTTGCCGTAGCCGTTTGACACTCACAAGAGATCCACAAAATATTTCCAACTTTTCCAAAAATGTCATACAAGCCGTGTATTTCTGCAAAGACAAATATAAATTCAAATGTCTCAATTCACAATGGGACTGAACACAAGAAGTGGGGCTACCCGTGTGTTTACTCTCATCTTAAACTTTTGGATTTTCAAAGAGTAGAATGATCACACAGACCAGGCACGATGATGAATATGTCAAAAATAGTAAAAAAGAAATGCATTGTTGTGAAGATTGACAAAAGATCAAAATAAAAAAGTAAATGTTGACAGCTGTAACTTAACCAAATATATACCTGCAACAGCACCATGAAAAGAAAAGATGCTTTTATAATGAATATCCTCTTAGAAGTACAGGCTCACAATCCTCAGCAGAACTCAATATCCTTCTCGACTCCCTAGGGAGCATACAGTAGATTAGCCTGTTAGCCCCATTATATTAAAACACTGACAATAATTTCCTCTACCTGTAGCTGGGTACTCATTCACACCTGAGCCAAGTGAGGAAAAAATGTGTAAAGGGTCTTTCCCAAGGACTCAACATCCATAGCTTTAGCCAGGATTCAAACCTGGGACATCGCGACCACCAACGCCACCATGGCCATGTCCTAGTCAGTCATTTAATCATTAAGCTAGCCTAATGGTGAGGCAATGAGAAAATAAATTGGTGTAGTTGCAGGCACAGGTTTGATTCCTGCTGTCCATATTTCATATACTTTTCAAATATTGTCATGAAATATATTTACACATCATGGAACAGAATGGTTCATAATTTACTTGATACTCAATGTATTTACAATCTTACAGTATCATGAATTTACAATCATCACCAAACTGCTTTGTTTCTTAGACGTTATATTTTGGGATCCAAAAATTAATCTAAAATCTCACTCAAATTGTGACAAAGAGGCATTGTTGTGTCATCAAAAACAACTATCTCCAAGTTTCAATCTTTCCCTTGCTTAACAAAATCTCTCTCTACTCATGACAACAAAGAATAAGTTAATATCATCATCATGTTCTTGGACCAATAGCACAAAGTCAGATGACGTGTCCAGCAGGTTGATAAAACAGGAATACATGAATAAAATAAGTTGATTACCACATGGAAAACATCTGGGTTGCCAGGGGCAAAGATTTGATTCAGCCTCGTCTCTAAGCTAGTCACGATTTCTGGGAAAACAGCATTGACCACGAAATCATATCCACGGACCACTTCTCCTCCACTGTTGAGGATAAATAGATTTTTTTGGGTAAGGATTTTCAATTCTTTGCATCATATGACACTAAAACTTACCTTTCAAAGTCATCATAAATTACACAGAGCATCCTACAATCCCTTGAAAAAAGAAATCTATTTTTTAGAAGATAATAATCTAATATATTAATAATATTGGTCACCATTGAAAAGACACTATATAATCATGGTAAAAGTCAATGTTACAAAATATGGGCCATGTCAAAAGAAATTTATGTGACACAGACATGTTCACACAATTAAATATAAAATGATTATACCATAAACCATAATATCAGCTTTGTTAGCACAAAGAAGAAAATATTAAATGGCACAGTAGAAAATTATGAAACATCAAATGAATCATCAATAGCTTACCTTGTGCCTCTTGTTATGTCATTGAGAAGTGCACACTTGTCTGGAATGAACTCTAAGATTTCTTCAAACATGGTTGAAACATTAGTCCCATTGGTGCGTAAAAATTCCTCACAGATAACCTGAAGGGAAATTTAGAATTAATAGAAAATGTGGTGCTTATAATGATATTGTGATGGTAATTCAATAAATAACAATGACCTTGTAATTGTAACTGTAAAATAAAAGCAGGTCTTCAAATCACACAACAACAGAATTCATTTTAAGAAAAGGCTTATTTCAGGATGTGGATCTATGGTCTGATAATTCATATTGTTCAAATTCCAAACATTGTTTTCATGGAAATCTAAATAATAATGCAGTTTGGAAAGAAAAATAAGTCAAATAAACACCCCATTCCTTCACCACAAAACAAAATTTGCTTCCGTAATTAGCCTTCACTTCAATTTACACCATACTAAACGGTTTCAATTACAACTAAAACTTATACCAACAAAAAAAGCTAGTAATCACCTCTTCCATGTAAGGTCGAACCACATGTTCTCTGAACAGATCCTCAGCATCTCTTGTTTTATCAATTAGAGCATAAGTTCGTAAACATTGCCTTAACATTGCAGCATTTCCAGTGTCCAAACCTGATAGGAATGAGCCTTCAAGACTGTATTGCAGGGTTGTAGTTATGGCAGCAATGCGCTGAAGCAAAAAAAAAAGAAAGAAAAGAATAAAAGACATGATTAGATAAAAAATAGGGATAGACATACAATGAAAGTCCATACGTAATATATTTCACAAGCAGATAAAAAAATATACGAAGATGAAAGAGGGAATATGAGAATTTTACATAGTTTCCAAGGCTGTCTTTTCAACAATGACAGAAAAATAATTATCAATAGGGTGAAGAGTCGACACTTTGTCTTCTTCACATTACAGAAACCGAGATAAGCGACAGCTATGTAGGATTTACTTTTCACACATTCTTAGAACTCTATTAGTAATAGATTAAAACTTCTGCACACGTTAAAAAACAAACAAACACATCTACACAAAATAGGAATTTACCGGTTTGACCTTTTCCACCATGGGATGTCCTTTACTCCGTGTCACATAAAACTGGAGCTTGTTAAACTCCGTAGCCACACGTTCAATCAATGGGCCCGTCAAATCACTAGGAAATCAGAGAGTATTATAATTACATCTTTAAAATTCAATAATGCAAGTATCATTCGAGCATAATAGAAGAAAATCTTAATTGTAACAACACTTATCCTCTGAACTGAGACATCTGATAACTTGAGTATCTAAAATTATCTAAAAAACAAAACATTGACAAGCCTAAGAAGGTATTTAAAGTTTATGGGTGACTAAGTTTTACTTATTCATTGACATGATGAGATTGCATGTTGACAGCTTGTTACAAAGTGAGGCCCTCAAGATTACATATAAATGAATGTGAATGCCGAATGAATTTCACACTAATATCATTTCTAGAAGTGGCATTGTCAAAAATATTGTGATAAAAAAACCAAAAAAAACCAACTAGATGAAGCAAGAAGTCTGAATCCAGAGATAAAAATGAAATGGAAAAAGTCCAACAATCTGTTTATCTAGCTTCTTTTCTCTCAAAATAGATGTGATAGTTAGAAACCAGTCAAATTCAAAAAATCACATTAATATAAAAAACTAGAATAGTTCAAAAAATATAAAGTTACCTTGAAACCCCAGAAGATTCATTGCTCTGCCGAATCCCAAGAAGCTTTTCAATCTTCTCAACAGAGTGAGAAATATTAATCAATCTTTGAAGCACTGCCTGCACAAGATCATTAGAAAGAAAAGATTTAAGATACAAAATTATACATGAGTAATACCGGAAACGCTTGTGACCAAATCATATCAATCTGGAAAATAATTGCCAATAAATCAAAGCCTCATGTCCTGGCACTGACATGCTGCCCTCGTTATATCATAATAATGTGCTGGGCTGATCAAGGTCACATTGCCCACTCACTAATATTGCATTTTTATTTCTGACTTACAATTCAACACTTTTCTAGACTTTTGATCAATTTCAAGCCTTGACTCCTCATCTGCAGAATGAACCCTGAATGCATTTACCAGTGACCAGGTAAGGAACCACATCGCATTCAATCACCTCTGTAATCCGCCCTCCATCCGGATTTATTTTCTCCCACAATGTCTTACCGACCCAGCCCACAGCACACCCATCCTGTTTCTCACTTTCATTTGGACAATAAAATTGCAGACCAGATCGACCATGACTACGAATCTTCTGAACCACAGTCCATAATCCAGCCTTTGATGAGAGCTGCTTGATGCCATGAAGGCAACCGTTTGCTTACCTGGTCCCTCCACCCTCGACAATGCACTTAAGATCAAATTACACAACGCAGGCCTGTCTCGTCTGCTGCAGAAGCACGTGTTCACGTCACTTTTGACCATGGCACAAAATTTACTCTACGGTGGGATCAAAGCATGGATGCATTTTTTTCTGTTAAAGTTAAATCCAATTTTACTTTGAGAATCTTGTTAAACCGGAATTCAGATTTAAACTTGAAAAGTGGCACCCATGCTAATGTAGATCCCAGCTAAAGATAAGCTGAGACTTAATTTCAAATTCCAAGGTAAGATTGAATTGATAATAATGCAATTCTTATTCACCTAAAAACTACTATTCTGGATATTGGAACAGTAAGAAGATTGGGGGAAACAATTGTTTACGACTAAAGGTGAACTTTCACGCATACACAAACTTGCACTCTCATAAACATAGATCCATATAATTACAAACTGCATTTAACTCTCTCACAGTTGTTACCTTTTTTCTCTGAATTTCTATTTGTTGTTGAACTTTTTCTTGTACAGCTTGTATTGCTTGGTCCATGGCAACTTGCACACTCTATGAAAATAGTTAGGCAAGAGAAAATGAAAATAACAACAAAGCGGACTATATCACATTTCAAATAATCATCAGTTGAATCATGTGTGTTGAACTAATCACTAGATTAAAAACCAGACAGAACACCTGTCTTCCAACCTAGCATGTTTAAAGCTGGGTGAATCTAAATAGCAAACAGTAGAAAATTTGTTACATAAGACTGGCAGCACCATCAACTTAAACAAAATCCAATTGGAAAGTTTCTCCCAGTCAGCATCTTTATTATTATTATTATTATTATTATTATTATTATTATTATCCTTATTATTATTATTATTACTATTATCATTATTATCATCATTATTTAGTAGTAGTCACTTAAATGTAAAAGTGCATTTAG
>JARFNW010167408.1:0-28235 GCA_031763155.1 Dirona albolineata
TCCTGGTTTATTTACATTTGAAATCTTTCTGACAACTTTCAATGATTCTTTTTCTTTCCCGACCGAGGACAGCCATCGCAGACTCTCTGGAATCCAGAGCAGTATAATAAAACCAATGGCTGCAATTATACTAATCATTGCTTTTAACATTTGCCAGTCTTCAGTCACCATTGCGGCGATAGAAAAGGTCGCTGCACAAATGCTCCAATCAGGCAGACTCATAACAGTGTTCCGCCATTTGGGGGTCACGTATTCAGTCATTAGAATCTCCGATTGAGCTGCAGATGTACAGACCATGCCAATAAAAAATCCAATAGTAGAATACATCTGCCATGACACGGAAAAGATGGAAGCAATGTTTAAAACAAGAAGCATAAATACATCTATTTGAATACAAATTTTTCTCCCGTATCTATCACCAATGTAGCCAGCAAATAACATTCCAACAAAAGATCCGGCCATTTCTATAGCGATCATAGCGGGTATGATACCAGCACGCCCGCAGACAAGGCCCCATTCAGTAACGAGAGTGGACGCCTCTGGATTGAATTCAATGTCTTGACAGGCCTCAAACCCATCGCATGTAGTCAGATAGTCAGACGTCTGGTTGTTTCCCACAGGGCTGCTACTGGTGGACTCTGTCCCGTTGGCGGTGACGGAGGTGGTATTGTCCAGGCATCTCCAACCAGGGTTGTATGACCCGTACATCATAAATAAGTGGGAAAAATATGTTGGAGCAAGGATTACGAACATGGAAATGACTAAAATGACCTGAAATGGTCCACATCCTCCAAGTTGTTTGATGAGCACGTCAGTGCTGGTGATCTCTGTGTGATGAGATAATCAAGAAATAGACATTGTGTTTTACAATGGGAGATCGTTACTAGAAATTAGTTCCCCTTGATCGGACCTCCAAAAGAGGGACAGTTCCGACATTAGTGTTATTGTTTACTCTAGATAACCCCCGAATGTTTTCAAATAGTCATGTGACAGAAGGAGAAAACGAGCTATTGTAATTAAAATTTATTGATTATTGACATGTAAGCCCACAAGTGAATAATCTTGATTAAGTGGCCAGCTTAGACACGTTCAACTATATTTTGTACCTGAATAGTGGCCAATGGCCATGTTAGTCAGGTGACCGCCTTATACGAACACAGGTTTGAAATATTTATACCGGGTATATCATCAAACTAAATTTTATAAAGTTCATTGAGTCCATAGCTACCTCAATTTTTTACTATTTTCAGGACACCAACAATATATTAAAGAACACACTTGACTGAAAATCTGTCAGACTGCAGCAAACGATGACATTGATAAAATAGTATGGACAACTGAAATCAACCAACATAAAAGAGACATAGATTATTTCAATGATGTACATTACTGTTCATTGATTTATACGGCTCCGTGGGCTGCGGGCCATGTAAATCAATGACGGCCCATGATCATCTGAAACATATTTATGTTCATCATGACACCCAGTGGCTAGCACTGATCTGATATTTCTAAATTCACCACCACCTTTGACCATAATTTAAAATGGGCTATGTCGCCAAGTGGTTGGACTCCTAGAGCCCATGGGTTCTGACGGACGGCATGTTAGGAGATAATATAATGTTTTGGACATGGACAAGTAACACTGTTTGCTATAACTGAGGCGACTTTCGAATTTAACATCTGACTCTGATAGGACGAGTTTAGCAGGGCATATTGTCTCCCTAAAATGACCCAATACATTTCATTATGTAGTCGTGGCGGTGTTTTGGTCTCAGGCGGTCATCAATCCATTCACTAGTCACGATAAACATTGCTTCAAAATGCTTGGCAACACCAACCGTCGAGTTGTGTTCACTTTTCAGCCTCCGATTCTAGTATGATTTAGACAATGATTGTGTCCAAAAACAGGATAAATTGATGGAACTCTATCGATCCTATTCAAAAGCCTTCACATCTAAAATTCTTTTCACACAAACACAAAAACAGAACATAGTTATGTAATTGACCCACTTCTGGAGGAGAAGTCTCTTTTATTATTTTAGGCATGTGATTTGGTTGTTCAGCGAGACAGCATGATTGTTGAAAATGATTATGTACAACGCAAAAGTTCTTCAAACATTAATTGAATGGGCAAACATTGCATCTACAATGTGTTGTGAAGAAAGCACCCGTAAATACCGCTTCACCAAGGATAGTACAGTTACAAATCGAGCCCTTCAAAGAGCTGCAAATATTCTGCTCAACATCTTTATAAAGAGATTTAACCAAGAAGCACATGAGGCTGAAAGGCAAAGAAAGCAAGCAAAACGTATGTCTCAATCCACTGAAAGTGCCTCATCATATATGTTATTGTTAGTTATAAAGCTGTTGAACGTAAGAATGTGAAAAGAGGAAGTGTGATTTGAAGGTTTGTTTGTTTGTTATCTTTCCCTATAAGTACCATAATTAAACAGTGTAGGGACCAGCTATGTGACTGGCCGAGGACAGTGTACATGGCAGAAGGCATCGATGCTCAGACCCAGGTAAAACGTATTCAGGTTAACTGCACGTCTGTACCCCACTAGTACACATGGCCTGATACAGAGCTGGAAATACTATGGATTAAGATTTTTAAGGCAAGCAAGGGATCAGCCTACTGTGCCAATAAACCTTGTTTGGTCCAAGAAGCAATACACTGTTCAATACTACTCATATATGGACCAGACAACATGGTAATGTAGCCTCAGGTGTTCATCCAACAGTATAGAAACTGTGGAAATTTTACCAAAGAGGCAGAACCATTAATATATATATGTTATTAAATGGTTGTTTGATGTTTTTGTTGTTGAGGTCTCTACTGAAACTGAACAGTGAAATACTAGATAGTTTCACTTTCATTGAGATTGAAAATTTCACATATAAAAAAATACAAGTACAAGTAGTCTACACTTTTTAAGCTCTAAAAGTAAAGTCCATAATATGATTTTTTTAAAAAGTTAAATTATTGATATTGTTTGTCATACCATTACAATTACAGATCTGTAGCCAGGACCGTTAGTGTTAGTCAATATATACAATAGCCAGGACAGAGAGAGTTGATGTTGAGTTGAGTAAAGACAAAGCAAAATCACTTTACTTACTACCCCCTACTACTACTAGCTTACTTGCATTTTGGAAGTCTAGTAATAGCTTAATTTGGAGTAGTAAGTCTACTCTCAGGGCTATGGCAGGCATTTAGTGTACAGTACTGTGCTACTAGGGTAAAAGTGAAAGGGGGTGATGATGGATGGTGGGGTTAATCAGGTAAATTATAAATTATAAACCCAGAAAAATATTTAAAATAAGCTGACTCTTATGCAGCTGTGTGTAACCTGCATGCTTCAAAAGGGTTAATACATTCTGAATGGGTCACACGAACTCGAAATAATTGGTAACTGTACAGATCACTATCAATGATCAATGAGTATCAAGTTGAGACGCGTTTTTGTGCAAATATTCAAATCCATGAGAAGAGCAAAAATGATGAAACAGAAGTTATGTTGGATATGACAAGATGAATATTGGCCATAAAATATAATAATGCATGATATATAAATTGTAGAAGCCATTAACATTCACAATTTGTGGGAAAATAATTGCCAGAGTACTACTAACCCCCTTAAAAATACTTCAATTCTTCACTTCAGTCTTCAGTCTTCAGTGCGATTCTTTGAACATGATTTTATTTTCGTCACTACAACAAAGATAGATAACTCGTATCTTTTTTAATGAAGTATCTCCATCGATTTTTGCATAAAAAATCACAATCAGTTTGGGGTATCTGTATGAATACTGGAATGGTAATAAAACACGAATAACCTTTGATGATCTATTAAATGATGATATCTATAATTCCAGCAATTTTATTTTCAATATATCTAATATGTCAAACGACATCTGACAGATACACAATTTCCACAGTTTCTTTACACTTTTCAGTTGGCCCTTGCGAAACCTTGTCTATCTCAAACATGTTTAAACGTAAAGACATTGGCATTCATAATTTGTACCAAGATACTATATGGAATCACTAGACGTTCCTCCTTCCTCTTGCTCTTATTATTTCGTTGTCGACTCGACTTCGACTGTCCACTTTCCCTACTGTATTATTATTAATCCTGAACTGAAATATTCAGACTTGGACCTTATTTCTAAGGACAAACGGTGAAAATATAGATATATGTCATGCACCATCATAGGGTTTGAGGTGAGTCTTAACTATTTTTTTCTATTATTGAAAAATGTGACCGAAAATGCATCGATTTTGATTTTAATTTTAATTTTAACTTATCTGAATCTTATTATATTATACTTATATTATATACTCACTCCACCAACTCAGTTCAGCAGACTAATACTAATAATAATTATCTACTAATAATAGTAATAGTAATAGTAGATACTAAAATACTAATAAAAAACTCTAGACGCTAGACCAAAATGTAGATATATAATAAGTAGTCTAGAAGAAGAACCTCACCTAGACAGACCTAGACTCTACTCTAGACAGAATTATTTTTGATATATAATGAATAATGTGTGACAATGTCGGCAATGTAACTCACTCAATGTTACAATTACAAGTACAAGCACAAGTAGGCAAGTTACAGTTAGTGAGTTAGTAGGCTACAGTACAGCGCCAGTGGAGAGATAATAAATATATTGTAATAATAGTAGTAATAATAGTAATAGTAGACAAGAAAGAAAAAAGATTGTCGAAAGAGGATCTAAAATCTAACCCATCGCCATCCATCATGCCCATCATACACTTGCCATCGCCATCATGACTATGACAACACCACCTTCCTTTGCCTTTCCGTCAAAAACAGACGGAGCCACTATCTTCTACCACGACAACTGTCACTGTCACTATTCACTATCTTCTGCCACGACCACTGTCACTTGCTTCTACCACGACCACTGCCACTGAGCTATGCTGCCACCCTAATTCTAGTAGCTGAGGGTTAGAGTTAGGCTCTTTATATTTATCAGATCCCTCTCACACTTGCAAGACTAGACTTAGTACTAGTAGACGTCTTTAACTTAAGTAAGAAGAATGTATTCCTTCTCTATATTTCTGTAGTAGTTAGTACTAGTAGTAAGTAGTCATTAAAAGTAGGCTCTCTGTCTCTATCTAAATCTATACTAGAGGCAGGCGACTCGCACTTCACTCCCGAGTCACAGGTTCTTGAATCTTCAGGACCGAGAACTGTAACTGTAAGATTCGGTTACGAATTTCTGGTCCTCCGATTCTCCAATCCTCAATTCTCACCATTGTTCGGTTCTTGGTGAGAGTTGAGTTGTCTTGGACTCAAGAATCGATGGAGACTGAACGCCAAACGTGTCAGAACCAGAGGAAACCAAGGATTGCTGTGTCGTCAGATGACAAAATTGTGTATATATCATTGATGTGTGTGTGTATATATATATATAACAAGTACATACTGTTTTTCTTTTCTTTTCAGAAATGCAAGCCAGCATGAAAGGGCCTAATGAAGGATGCATCAATATGAAAAGGATGCCTTCATTTGGATGATATAAATCTACATCTGTTTCAAATTAATATTTCCAAAGATCATGCACCTCTTTAACAAGATGTTCAAATATCCTATCAAGAGGAGGAAGAAAAGTCTATTTTCAGCATTCTGTCTTTTAGCTGTGGTCTATGCAGGCTTCCAAATCATTTACTTTGAGGATGGATACAGTCCTTTACAATTGTTATCTAGTGTTGAAAACGAAGCAAATCGCCTGTTGCATTTCATAATTCAGCCCCACATACAGTGTAATTCATCAGTGGCAACAAGTAATTTGTCACTATGGCTGATTTGTCAAGACGTGACATTAGGATTGCCGCCTGACATTTCTGGTGTCAAAGGAATCGTATACTCTGTCGGGTAAGTTTTTGATAATAAATGAATGATAGTATCATGTTATAGTATAGTATGATATCTCATGTGAAATCTATAACTATAATATTGCAATTAAAAAGAAAAAAAAGGAATTTGTGTGTAAGTGAAAGTGTTTTTGGGTGGTCTCTTGTGATGCTTTAAAATTTTAAAGAATTACACCATTCAGCTGATTGTCGTGAAACTCATACAAATACAAGCCTTTTTGCACTGCACATTGAATTTAGTATTTGTAGAAACCATTGAAAAGTGACATTAATTTGGTTATTATGCAACATACTAGTACTAGTACTAGTACTAGATCATTGAAGTGGAATTCTAACAACGTTCTTTTCAAATATTAGCTCACACAAGGTTGTTTTGACTGCAACCTTCTCTTGTATTTGATGCCATAATTTAATGTTGACATTTTATTCATACTATTCTAATTATTATTATTATTATTGCTATTAAGTATTATTTATGCCTCTTTGGTAAAATTCTGAGTTTCTATTTGGCGAACACCTGGGGCTACAATATCATGTTGTATGGTCCAGGTGCGAGTAATATTGCTTATATATTGCTTACTGCACCAAGCAAAGTTTATTGGTTCAGTGGGCTTATGCCCTGCTTGCCATAAAAATCTTCATCCATTGATTTTGCAGCTTTGTATTGGGCCATGTGAACTGGGCGGGCACTGATTTGCACTTGCTGGGATAAATTTGATCTGGGTTTGCAAATTGATGCCTTCTGCCTTTTCGAACTCTGTCCTCGGCCAGACACAAAGCTGGTCCCTACATTTTTAGACCGTTGTACTAACAGATATTGTCATTATTACCATACAAATTTCATTGTTATTTTGTTTATAAATTCACAGGCCAGGTTTTGATTCCAGCTTTGAACAAGTCATTGACAAAAACTCATCACATCAACTCTACGTCTTCTCTCCTTTCAAGTCAAAGCAGTGGGAAAATTTTAGTAACCGGACATCTTTCTTCCAGTCAACAGTGGTTCCCAATGATCCTTCTGATTTTGCACGCAATTCCTTTGAAACCCAAACACTTAACTCAGTTTATGAAACTCTTGGACATCAAAAAGTCGACATCGTGAAGATTGACAATCAATTGGAAACTGTTCAGTCTCATGAGTTGCTTCATTTCCTCATCAAAGATTCTTGGCTGGCTAATGTCAAAGAGCTGCACTTTGTTCTTCAGCTTGGTTTGTACCTTTTCTTTTGTCACAGTTGCTTGTTTTTTTCGTCACTCCTCCATTTTCTGTCAGTAAGATAATTTTTAAATTTTATGGTTGTGAATTTCAATGTTTGGAATCACTTAGCATTTTTTTCCTTTCTTAAAAAAAATAAATGTTGAGTCAGACTTTTGGCATTGTGGTTTATTTTTCCTTGGTCAAGAAAATTTATTCCTACTTTCGACATAATATCACTGCTTTGTGATTAATGCTTTGGGTTATTCTAGCCTTTTTCAAAGTATCATACCCTAAAGACAATAAACTGTGTGGACAAAATATAGTTAATGTTATATTCCTATTTTGTACCTTTATAATATACAATGCACAACACTACAGCTCATTAAAAATAAAAAAAAGATCCTGTGGCTCCTTCCCATGGATTCACCCAACATTTGTTGCATCAAGTCAAATTTAGAAATTTGTCCAATTGCCTTAAAAATCAGTGTATTCAAGTTGTCTTTTCCTTGAATTTTCACTTGCTCTCATGCTGATGAGGTACATCTCAGACATATATTTGGTGTTGTTTTTTTTATTGGCTTGCACCCATAAAATACATTTATAGGCATTCTTCTTTTGCCCCATGAATGAAGGGTGTGAATCTCAAAAAATGAGCCATATATCCACATGACTTAGGTCATTAAAGTTGCCCAAATAGAAACGAAAGTCGATTTGATTGCAGCACTATGCTACTTGGAAAAGGATCTGTTGGGTCTTTAATATATAGGTATATATATATACATGAGCATCATCGCTTTTTTTTTTTCCATTTCAGACAAAGTGGAAGGTGATGACATCTATAACTGGTACAGAGTATTGTACTCCCTGTTTCACAAGTCTGGCTTCAGGCTCTATCACACAGCTGCTTCCAACTCACTATGTCTGCAGGACACCATTATGGAATCTTGCAAATACTACTTGTCATGGCTTCGGGCTACACCCCCTCATGCCTTTGTCTTGTATCCCCCTGCTATTGATGGTAAGAATTTCTAATCTAATATGCATCTTGTCTCTTTGACTATTGCTGGGAAAGAATCGTATCTCCCAAAAGTATGTTTACCTGCCTCTGTGCCTCCCACAAAATTCAAGTAATTCCATGGAATTTTTTATGAGCGGACATTTTAGTTGGATATTTTCTAAATAGAATAGAAATTTAAGAATTTAATTCATCAATTTAAAAGCCTCAACACTTCGAAATTCAAAAGTCATCTCAATTCAAAGTTTTATGAAATTTTGGATATTTCTTTCCCCTTTGTCAAATAGATGTAAGTAATTTTCTACTATTTTACACAACTAGTTTAATTGGATACAACATGAATTTTTACTGACAGCAAGCTCAAATTTGTTTGACACAATAAGCTAGTTAAACTAGTAAAGTAGTATCCTCTCCATGGGATCAGACAGCCATTGCCATTTCCCACAATCATCAACAAAGACTCTGCAAAAAAATATAAGTCAATGAAGCAATGCTACTGAAAATCACACTCTGATCTGATGCATTTTATCAATGACTTTGCTTGAATAGATGATAGAACAGACAAAACTCAATGATAATGCAATAATAGGCAAGAGACCAGATCATAAAATGATTGTCGACATTGGGAATTGACCCCATCCCTGCAATGTCACACACTGCTTTGACCATATTAGTGACCCCTTTGGAATCATCGGCTGTTGTGGAAGGTGATGGGAGCTGTTGCAGGAACATGTTCAATTTACATTGTTGGCAGGCAGCTATCTTCTCCATTGTCTATTTTGTTTGCACTTCTATTTTTCAACTATTTATCACTAATGTTGGCTCCACATTCTACAAATTCTATGGATGAATGCTAATCAGCAACTAATGCTTGTCTTCGTACGCCTTATCATCCTGCTTATTGGCTTTAAGTCATTGTGATAATTTTTTTTAGGATGCTATGAATTTAGCACAATGAGAAGAAAACTGTTAAGTAAAATTGTCTCATAATTATAATCCAAAATGATTTGACATGTCTCAAACAAGTCAGATGAACCATTTTTTTTACATATCACAGCTCAAAGAAATTTAATATCTGCAAGACAAAGGTATTTTGAAACATTTTAAAATGTGAGCTTTCATTATTTTTTACTCAGGTTCAATGGAATATGAAGAAGAACGTATGACAGAACTCTTGGATGACATATCAACAAATGGAGTTGATCTTTTGCCAGTGCATCTAAAACTGTCTACCTCAAATGCAGTAAAGGTGGAAAGAAATGGAACCCTACTTGAAGCTCCGTTGATGCACTTCAAACTGGCAGAAAAAGTTGTTGAAAATACTCATTCATGCACCATATTTTTTATTTTGTGAGTAGACTTTGTTGTATAAAAAGATCTTTAAAATTGTTTTATTTCTAAACTTTCATTAATTAATTTTTTAAAAGAATTTAATCTCTAATTAGTGCTTTATCATAAAAATGATCGATTTAGACGGCTTGATTCTTTTCTATCAAAATATTGACTTGGGAACATTTTAATTTAGCAGTACTGTAGTCTCCACCAAATTACACACCGCCAAAATGCTTGAATCGTCATAATGTATGATTTTATTCATTTAAGCTGAATTTTTGGAAAGCTACTTACCTCCTCAAAACACAACAACGGCTTGACTATGTCAAAATGCAACATGTTATTATAAGTCCATCTTCAATCTGTTGCATTCAAAGATTTAATTCTTGTGACACACAAGAAAAAAAAAGTATATAAATCATAACAAACAAAAAAACCCAAAAAAAACAAAAATCATGATCATTAATTTTAATACTAGATGTCAAATGAAGGCAAACATAGAGTTTATGATCAGCCAGAGACAAGTGACCATCTTATTTACCTAAGATCATGTTATTGACTTCTTTCCAATCCAGAAATTCGCACCCTGAGTTTGTCAGTGGCCTGGAGAAGGTGAGGTGCAACATCTTGTTCCTCACCCCTGTGTTTACAAGAGGTCTTGGATTGTATACATTTGAAAGTATCTCACTGTAAGTAAACTTCAATTAAAATGTTTTCAATTGCACATATTATATACATTCTTATTCATTTATTCCCATACCTTGTTTTGAAACCAAGATTTATAACCTTTCTAATGTTTTACCCCAAATATACATGCTGATGCTATCTATATCAGTGGAAAGGCTCTGTGACTTGATATGTCTGTGATGTCTTTGTTTTATTTACCATATTTTCCTCTTCTACAAAAATTCTACTATTTATTATTACCACCTTATACACGTTCACCCCTCTACATGTGCTTGTATGCTGTAATTATATAATTTTGTATCGTTTGTTCTTACTTTAATGACACATTGTATTCTTTACTTTTACATAGCTTCTTTTTTATTCACGTCTCTAAAAAGAATTTCCCCATGGGGATGAAATAAAGTATTATCTTATCTTATCTTATTAATGTGCAATGCACAAGCAGGAGTCTTACAGCTCATCAAATATAAAATATTTATTATGTCAAGAAGACATTTTAATTCTACGACATTTGACTGAAGCAAGATCGTTTCTTGACATCAAATGATAGTTTAAAAAATGTTTCACACTTTGTGTAAAGTAAAATCATGCAGTAATTCATGATTTTAAATACTTGCTGATGAATTTTGGGGAAAGATAAATGTTCTTTCTCTCGTTCAAACGTTCTCTCTGATAACCTCTATGATCATTTAGATTCACGATAACAGCAGGTTTATTTACTCATTTAATTGCCTGGTTACATTATAAAACTTAACTTTCATGTCAAATCAGATCAAAGGCCAAGACTACAAATCGGCAGACTGTTCTTACTATTGAGGATATTGCTTCCATATTGGAGAAGACCAGCGTCAACATCATGGTCCTAGAAGCGGGTGAATCCTGGGACTCCTGGGCACTTCTCATGTCTTTCCTCAGTCAAGGGATCCCCAAGGTAGGTTTTTGTAAATACTGAGCTTTCTTTAACGAATTAGCTATTCATAATTACGGATGAAGACTCTCAACCGGGCGTACTTCGTTACTCCTCCTCTTTTATTTTAAAATCCTGTTCGGCCACGATACATTAATCATTTGACATCAGCGACATCATTTCAAATCAGGGTTTGCTGATAACGATGTTGATCTCACAGAAAATACATTGTTTCTTTGGGTTTAGCTCATTCAGGTCGGTAAAGTCCTTTTGAGCCATGAGGCCCATAGAGCCGGTGCTTATCCCAGTTTCCGTAGCGTGAAGCGGACTGAGTGACAATACATCACCCCTCTGGATAGGACGCTTTTCTATCGCAGATTACTTCCCCAGCTATAAGCTGGTACCCATTTTCACACCTGGGTTGAGTGAGGCAATTGGAGTAAAGTTTCTTGCCAAGAAAAGCAACGAAGTGACAGTGATAGAATTCGAAACCCACGACCTTCGCCATGAGAGTCCACTGTCCTAACCACCAGGCCACCTCGCCTCTCACATTCAGTTCAACAGGTGATGAAACCTTGAACAGGACACCGGATCACGTGGCACTAGCGGTTTGAAATGGGTGAATACTGTAAGAGGAACTATTAAATGCACTCCTGCAACCGTTTTTGGAATTCTCCACTGTCTCACGAACTAAATCAAGCTGCTAGTACCACATTGCCCGGTGTCCTGTCCCGTCCTGAGTTTAGTCCTGTTGTTATGTATGATTTATACACAATTTTTACTATTTGTATTATTATTTTTTTTTCTCCTAGCTTTAGCTGTGGATGGGGCTGATTAAAAACTTAGAATATAATGAGGAGGGAGTATGAACGGAAGGGCTAAGCCCATTTCTATGATTGTTAAATTTTGTTAGATGTCTTTTATGAAGATAGCAATAACTTTGTGTGTACATTGATAATTCTCTATTTGTAAAGATTGCTAATTTCATACTCTCTGTCAGCGAGGATTGTTTCAATGCCCAACGAGTTGTTGACACTGTCTATGAACCCGCCAATGTGCAATGCATCTCTATAATTTTTATGCAATTTTGATTCGATTTTGAGTCTACTCATTTCATTTAGAATCCATTGAGCTCTTTGTCCATAAGGCATCACTCGACTAAGGCACCACTCATCCATAGGCGCTACTGGTCTGTAATTACAAATACCCCAAGACGTCTCTCACCCCATGCATACCCAGCCGCCACCCTAGTCAAGTGAGGAAATAATGTTTAAGAATCTTTCCCAAGCATTGCCAGGATTCGAACCCTGGATCTCACAATATTTATGTTTTTAATACCTTGGATTTGCTTATTCAGTCAGTTTTCAAAATGAGTGCTATTTTTTATTTTTATTTTAATCTCCAGAAATTAGATGAGCTGATCCTTCAAACCAGCATCTTCCAAAATCATGGCAGACCTCAGCCTATGGTTTTGCGAAGAAAGTATAGTGCCATAAAACAGATACAAGCTTATGACCTTGTAGGAGTTGATTGGGAGAAAGAAACAAAAGAAAAAACTTTAAAGTTTGGTAGCAGCAAAGAGTTAGTGACCATAAATTTTGTGAAAAGTAAATACGTTTCATAGAGCAGATTTTTAGAGATGAATTGATGTAATCTGTACATTTCATTACATTTTGATATAATGTCATTATTGTGAATGGTTTTAATCCAAAGTTTTATTTATTAAATTTTTTTCATTTTCATTATGCTAAATTGCCCTGTACTTTTGCTGCTTGCCAATGTTGTAATTTATCATTCCTGCCGAAGATGAAAATTATTTTATGTCATTCAGGTTTCCATCTTTCAAACATTTATTTGAATGCAGAGTTTGGTTTGTGTTCATGCCCACCGCATTTAGTCTCACATGACATCTACATTCATCTGTTCTGCATTGTCTTCTCAACCTTTGCCAACTTGATGTCATATTACAAATGTATGGTGCTGTTCATATCTCAAGATATTAGTCTCAGTGGTTCTGGGATTAAAGTGAAGACATTATTAGAAGTCAAACCAATGTGTTTAAAACCTTGAATGTAAAAAACTGTTCTTGCTATTTGTTTCATGGTCAAGCAAGTTTTGACTGTTTACCTTGCTGGCTAGCCCTGTCAAAATTTGAAAACTGAGATATTGCTGTTGTGCAGGTTTTGTAGTTTTAACTCACAATAATTTTGGTGAGTACAAACACATTTAAACTTTATAGACAGCAATGTGGCTGAGCTGAGTGATGGGTGTCTGACTTTCCACAAATGGAATGCATTTCATTGGTGCTTATATGGTTATGGATTGTTCTTGATGTAATCGGGACAATGGAGTAATATAGACATTTAAAATTATGCATCCTCCTTTAACTTTAGAGAACTGAGAAGTTTGCTGTGGCACACAAACACTCAAACTCAATGTCTATTTTGTGCTATTTAAGAGGGTTTTTTAAAAAAGGAAACCTTTTAATGTGATATCTGGTATTGGAAATTATGTTTGATTTGTTATTTTTCATTTTATATTCTATGAATTTCTCATTAGATTGTAGAAAGAAAAGGGTACCCCTTGTGTGCACAAACCTAGTGTTCATGATTTATATAAATCTTGCGTCAATTCTTTTTTTTCTTCTTATTCTTTTTTTTTTTTTAAATTGTTGATGGCTTCCACTGTTAAGAAATTTAATTCACCATGACATTTATAATGTTGTTGTATTCTGGCACTTGCAGTGTGTCCTAAGATTATTATGAGTATTATCAACATCTAATTTGGCATGTTTTATGACTTACATTTATTTCTGTGTATTTATGTTTTATGTATTGTTATAGACTTGTAATTTGTTTCCCTTTATTTAGTATAGGCTATTTAATTAAAAACCAGAAATTACTTAGTTGGATGTCTGTTAGTTAGTGAATTGATTGCGTGTCTGTGATGGTAAATTGTGTGTGCTTGTGACTATCGAAAGGAAAGCACATGTTTCTAAGTGATGGCATGATAATTATAGAAAGAAAGGTATTTATTATTTACATTTTTTTAGAAATGAATTTTCATATTGTTCTACTTTACTCTTAGACATTTGGGTTTTATGTATAGAATGTTTATATTTGATTATTTTCATTTTCACATTGTAACTGGCATTACATTACATTCAAATAAATAATGGCAGTCCCTGATTTTGAGGATGACGTGATTATGCAGCTATTTAATCTATGTATGTGGGTGCGGCTTTGCAGACCAAGTCTGTACATTTAGACCATAAACAGTTGGGGCACATGAAGTCTGCTGGTGATACAGGCGCAGACGCTGCTGTGAAAACTTTCTTCAGTTCTGTGTCTGGATTTTGTATCCATCATCTAGCACAGTGGATGCTCTCGTCATCAGTTTCAGTATCAGAGCTTGCCAGTACGCTCTTGTCTGTGTAGCCTGTTGACGGCATCAGATGCCTTGGTTAGGGTGTTGAGACAGTAGAAGTCAAGATTCTTCTCTCAGCAGTTCTCATTGACCAGGTGTACTATTACTATTAAAAAAAAGCGTGACCATTGTACTGCAACCTGGACATAAACCAGATTGACATCTGGCAAAATGATGGGTCGATTCCAGATAATGCTAGCAAGGATCTTGCCTGTGATTGTCAGGAGAGAGATGCTTCAGTAATTTCCACACAGCCTAGCTGCCTTGATTTTATTTATATATTGAGCTACGATCAGGGCTTATGGAAGTCTTCTGGCATACATTCTTGTTCCTACATGCTTCTCTTCTATAGCTGCTACTGCCAGTCTTGACTTGTAGATTTCTGCCACTGCCAGTATGTCATCTTTACCTGATGCCTGATCTTGAGCTCCCATCTGTTCTATGGCCTCGGTAAGCTCCCCAGACCTTTTTGAATTGGTTAAAGGAGTGTGAGAATTTTGTCCAAGGCAAAGAGTCTCGCTGTTGATGGCCTTTTCAACAGGGTTTTGGTTTCCTGATCCATCTGCTCATAACAGCAGGGTAGATTCAGGCTTGGAGGGTTTATAAACGGTTTTTAAAGTAACTCACTCATTTTGAGTATGCTTTTTATTTTAGTTTACAGGGGAGAAATGGGATATCCATTTCTGCTTTTCAGACATGCATTATTTTTAAAATGTATTGTTTAAAACAAGCTTTAATCTGTAAATCCCACCTATGTGGTACTGAGAATGCTTTTTAAAACATACTTAAAGATAATATATATACACACACAATTTTATTCAGGTAATGCTAGATTTTTTGCATTTGTGTGTCACAAGTTAACATTCTACATTTAGCATTGTGAAGTATTATGTTATTTTAATCTAATTTTCTTTTTTTTTTTACTGCTTTCAACCATATCGCCACTGATAAACTGGTTTGTTTGATTAATTTCTGTTATTGTGGAAGCAATTATGTGAAATGATTTATATTAAAATTTAAAAAATAACAATCAAGTTTTTTTCTTGTGAATTTTTCTATCCATTTTTTATTATTTTTCTGGGAACCTAATGTTAAATTGCCATTACTTTGGTGCAGTTTCGTGCACACTTCGCGCCAAGTGAATTTTATCCATCTAGTATCTAGAATCAGCAGTAAACCAATGGCAATGAATGGGAATTTAAAATTCTTTATCCTGGAAGGATCTAAGGTACTATGTTCTCTGCATAGGCTTAATATCATTGGTCTCGTTAAATAGGAATAATAATAATAATCTATAATTTTCCAATTTGCTTTTTTTTTACCTTGACCTTGGCTAACCCATGGGGTCTCAAACAAGGCTAGTTTTTATAGTGACTATGAAGGCTTTACCTAACTTGGCTTTTAAAGAGTTGAAATCGATGTGCGAAGAAGCTAGCTACGCGTCTTGGCCTTAGGTTCAAAAGGCAAAAAATCACAAAATAAATGAATAGGGAACGGGGACTGATGTTAACAGAATAATAGTAGGACAATGTCACAATGCCAGTGAGAGACAATGGAGTAGAATAGAAAAAGAATTGCTCGAAGTATTTTCTAATGCCAAACAACTTTTTTTTAAACGCCAGATTTTCGGAATTTGACATTTAAAATGCCAAACTGGCAACCCTCTACTGCATATGTTTACATTACATGATCGGTTTGTTTATGTTGTTTGCAGGGTGAATAAATAAGTCCACATTTTTTCCCATAAAAAGTCATGCGCAGTGTTAGAAAGAAAAATTTGTGTCCCTTCCTGTGAGAGCTCCACCATAAACTATAATAGCCCATACTTCGAATAAGAAGCAGAAGAAAACATTACTAAAAAATTATGTTAAATGCGTGATTGTTCTAAAAATAGACACCTATATAATACTTGATCCGGTGAAAAAAATAATTCTAGTGAACTTCCCCTATTGTGAAATGTTACCAGCTCTGAAATAATTATGTGCACAGCAAAGAAAAATGCTCACAATATTTCAGATATAGTCTAATATGGGCCAGACCTTGAAAAATAAATTATAAAGAACAAAAACTCAACAAAAATAAAGGTGACAGAACTATGAACACACACAATAACATTGTTTATTTGACCATGCTAATGAATAACAGAAACATACATGCAACGTGATCAAAGAAGTTTTTATTCATCAGGAGTACAAAATACTACTTTAAATGATTTCATCTTATATTGAACCTTAACATTAACAGTGTAAAAGAAGAAAATGATGGCCCTACCACGTGCATGTTGTTGAGATTCTTATAATTCAACAAAGTTAACCTGATCCCATACTTATTATATATGTCATTGAGAAAAAAAATCACTTCCATTCTCTCAGGCAAACAGACACACACTCACTATATTACAGAGTATGTAAATTAGCTTCGATGATTGACAGCACAAAATAGCTGTCAATCATTGAAGCTAATTTAAATACTCTATATTTTCACTTGAGTCAACATAGCTTGGACAGGTCATTATTATTATTACTACTGTATTTGCCCATTCAACAGAGATGCTTACTTTCCCTAATTTTGTGAGGCAAATTTCCCCTGAGAAGATACTTTGAGAGGGAAAATTTCAACAGGCAATGGAATTTCTACAAGAATGATCGTACTTTCACTCTGACTGTCACATAAAATTTGTAAAATGATGAGTAATTTGTGATTTAATATTAGTATTCATGGCTTCATATAATTCATTATGACAATCCATTCCCTTTTTTGTTCAAATGGAAGACAAGATTGTATTACGAAAAAAAAACTTCCAACCAACTTTTTGCTCTGGAGGAAATGCAAAACTTTTACAAGAAAAGTTGCATAAATATTGTACAACTCTTTAAATATTGCGACTAGTTCCTTTGACATCGAAGGAACTCTTTTAAAAGTCAAATTCCAGATTAAGTACAAAAGTATATATGGCAAACACTTTAAATGTCTTAAGCATGATTATCTTTACAATCCTTGCAATAAAGATTGCTAAGAAAGTTAAAAATAGAAAATTTCACAGTAATACAACAAAATGATTTTCTTTTAAGAAAGAGTCTTCAAAATGAATGTGAAATAATGAACTTGGTGTAAAAGTATATGATGGGCCTCACCATTAGTGGTCACAACCACACACATAGCGCTAGACATATTTCTTGATCTAAAGACAGAAAAAAAATGTAGGCTTGAAAATGGTGAAGTCAAATATTTTGGAGAGAATCTTACTTTAATTATTTTGCTATTTTGACTCTGGATCGAAATGAATGTAAAGTCTGAAAGTCTGTAATTGTATGGGGACACAGACTATAAATCCATCTTTATCTTCTGGATCTAAATGGATGTAAAGTCTGCAAGTCTGTAATTGTATGGGGACACAGACTAAAAATCCATCTTTATCTTTAAATTATAGATAAAAGTCATGAGATTAGCAAAAACATAAATTATATGGCTGACAGAAACAATTTCAGCGTAAACTTTTTTGGGTGAACTTTCATTTTCCGTGTAAAAATAATAAATATCTCTTCTTAAAATATTGAAATATGAAATGGTTATTGCAATCTAAATATGTGAGTCTGTCATACTGCCATGTTTACACATCTATCACACCTTGTGGTTGTAGAGCTGAAATATTTTCAGCAACCCTGCCTGGCGACCACATTTTAGTTTTAATGACATCAAAATGTTCTTATTGAAAGAAAATATCTTATGACTTAGGAAGACAAGACGCAAAACATTTAGCTACAATCTATGGCAGGAAATTGGTATAAAAAAACCACTGACGACACCAGAGTGCATGTAGATAGAAACATGACGATGCCAGGAGTTTCAAAACAGAACAAATCAAATACACTAATCATCCACAGAAAATCAACCATTCTTCCTCAAGGTCAAAGGCTTGATGGTAAAATTCTTAGACTTTGGGTGAATCAGTCTCATTGCAGCAGTTGCCTGATTTCAAGAATCCCATCTTGCAATGGACAATATGACACCACAATTATATAGCTTCCACAAACCAATACAATACAATCAGAATTATTTCTATGATTGTAGAAATACATGTGAAGTGAAGTGATTGTTCACTAATGTAGCAATTTCAGTCACAGAGTTAATTGCACTATAATAAGTTTTGACAAAATAAAACAAAAATGGCAAAAACAATTATTAATTTCCAAATATTTCATATTAGTACATATTCATTGTTAACAAATTCTCGAATAATTTTTTTTTCATCCAAACCTCACTTTCAAAACCAGAGCAACACGAGTCGCATAAAATGAAAAAATAACATTCGCTGGAAGAACATACACGTCATTTAGCATTCTTTTTCTGTAGTGAATGTCAATACAGATGAGAAAAATTAATTTTCCAGGAAGACTTTCAAAGAGTTGAAGTTGAATTGTTGATAGCCACGATAACCTGGCTTAGAGTCATTTCAGATAAAAATACAAAATATACAAACTTTGTACATACATTTGTATGTATGTATGTATGTATGTATATGTGTTTGTATGATGAATATAATTACTTTCAATGTATTATATATCACTTTCTTTCAAACCCACTTGTACAAACCTTTTGATACTCATATTTTTATAACGAGAAAGAAAAATATAATTAAGTATACAAGACAGTTTTTAAAACTCCTACCGTTGAATTTTATAGTCTTTGTTTGGTGCAAATATATACCACCCTAGCTATAACTTTTGACACAATATTAGAACTGCAGTAACAATAATGATACATTTTTTGTTAATGTTGCAAATTGTAGTAAAACTATCATTTCAATATAAAGACTAGCCCTGTTATGTATATTTTCACAAATATTCGTTTTGGATACAAAATTGTTTGCCTCTACATGCAATACTCACATTTAAGCATTTTATTGAATAGCGAAAGCTCCATATCTCACAGTAATTGTCAAAATATTACTATTTCAATGATTGAATTATAATAAATTAAATGCATTTTATCTATTTAAAAAAACCAAACGATTATTGAAAAAAGAAAAGAAAAAAAGTAAAAACCCCAACCAATTGGAAAAAAAAAAAAAGAAAAAAAAGTGGACTGCAATCATGACAGCTAATAATCTACTTTCAAACCAAATTTGTAGATTGTGTTCCGTCATCGTCAGTCACTGAACGTACCGAATTTGAGGGTGAAAAACAGGAGGTCCCATCTCTACACTAGACACGTTAAATAACCCGAGACAGTTGCAAAATCGTAAAGGGTAGGCCAGTGTCTTGGCAAATTTGAAAATCTCGCAACTAGACAAAGTGGGTTTATCACCTACTTGTCTTCGATTCTTGATCCAAAGAGCTTCCAGTTATATAGAGCTGGTCCCTACACTTAACTGTGGTATAAAAGGTAATGGATAAGAAAGAAAGAAGGCTGTAAAACAATTTTTTTTAAACCCCAGTAAAGACGACTACCAGAAGCTAGTTATCTGAATAACCCAATAATAGGTTGGGAAAAAAAAATCTATTAAGGTTCAGCCACAAGTATAAAATTGTTGTTAAATCTGTTTTACACTTGAAGCTGCACCATAATTTATTTTTTTTTCACATTCTTGTGAAAGAAAATACATCACTCAAGAACAGAAGGGTGTTCGTGAACAATTTTGTTTGGATGCGTCAGTTGTCATCAGGCTACTTATGCTGCACGTGCGCAAGACATAATTGTGTACATATATACAGTCAAGGATCAAAAATGTGTTTCCTGTTGAAGAAGCTATTGGTGATGAAATATACAAAGGGTGATTAAAAATAGCTTCAACAGTTGGACATGAGACAAAGCACTTGTATCAACAGCTCCTGGTGCATTTCAGCATCAGTAAACTGCAATAATCAAATACAGAATATAGATTTAGCAAAGTTACCCCATTTCATTCAGTCATATCTGGACATCTCTACTCCCTGAGACTTAGGCGCTTTGGCAAAATAAACTTGTCCAGGCTTACTCCTACGAGGTGCTACAAGGCAGGCAAATGCCTGCAATTTACTTCATGTCTCATTCACTTGTAAATTTCTGTGTTACCCCAATTAAGTGCACAAATGTTTTACAAACAAAACTGTCCGGGTGAAGCTATTTCAGGTAGACATAACAGAGATCACTTGCATGCCGTATGTGATGTATAACAGCAGGGATATTCTGGTTAATAATTTAATTTGCTTGCTTATGCATTTTGCCCCCCTCTCTCTCACACACACACCATCATCCCCGTCCCAAACAAAATATATTATTATGGAGTTGCGTTAGAAACTATTCTAATATTACATGCCCTTCACAGAGGGAAGATGAGGCAAAGTGAAAACAATGACCTTGAATTTAAAGGTACGAGTGAAAATAAATTAAGAGATAATATATGGATTGCCAGCGTGTGTGACAATAAATGTGAACAGCAGGCCATAACCAAATTATGTGCAATGGGGATAGGGCATATTGCTGTTGATTTTATCTTTTGAAAAAAATCATAATCCATCCCCATTGCTTTGGAGTGGGCGATGCTTATTAGGGATGATATTTTAGAATATTCTAAGTAAAGTAGGTGTTTTCATGTGTCTTTATATTTTTATGGTTGAACAAAATTTTTTAGATGTTCAGTGGGTAAGAGACACTTGCCTAAATACAGTGAAAATTAAAAAGTTATTAAGACTGATTATGTTTAGACCGTGTTTTGAAGTCAACATTTTAGAACAATCTTTACCATAGTGTTCACCACATTAATCAAAAATAAATAAGTAAGTAAAAACCACCCAATAAATTTATTTCACAAAAGTGAAAGCACTTGACAACATGTTCTTGTGTGGTAATGTATGGGGAACCACTTTTGCTAGCCCAACTCTTAAGATAAAAAAAATAAATATGAAAAAACAAGAATGAAAAGAGAGCAAAACAACATCTCAAATTGATTAGACAATTCAATCAAAGTCACAAATCTTTGCAAAATAAAATTTTTGGATTAACTTTTTGTACAATCAAGAATGTTTCTGCTTTTCTAAATATTTTACAAATATCAATGCAAATATTTTGCAAACAAGATAAAATACAATAAAATAAAAAAAATTAAATAATAACAACACAATGGGGGTGGAAAGGGGGCTAAATTCTAAAATTGTATGCCGTTTTATTTTTGAATTAATGAAGACGTGGACATGGGGAAAAAAAAGAATTTTGCAAGTTAATAATTGGTTGAATTGCATTCTACAAGTCACATGCAATATTATAGCATTATGGCTATCCTGTCCCCGTCTAATACTGTATGATATTGTATAGGAAAGCCCTATGCTCAGTTTTGATTGACCAATACTCAGCTAACGTCAAACGCTGGCAACTCAAGTCACAACTTAAAAGATTCAACTAAGGTTAAATTTACTCCACTCATCACATAGTTAAATTCGGTAGGTGAGGAATTATCATATTATGCAGGAGATAAACTACCTTCTATTAAGTTTAAGTTTTAAGTAGGGAGATCAAATCACTTTTTGAATACCCTTGTTGGTCATAAAAAGAAACACGTACTCTTAATGGTTTCATTCTTACCTTGGTGTCTGCCCCTCGGTGTACAAAAAAAAAGGCAAATCTTACTGACAGGGTGTGGAAAGAAAATTTGAATGCTTGTGGTTGACAAACAATTATAAGGACAATTTTGATAGGGGGGAAAAAAAAGAGATATTATCAGATAACATAATACTTGTTGTTTCCAAGACTTGCACCATTATTTTTTTAATTGGGATATGGTCTGTTTTCCCAATGTTCAAGGGCCTTTCTTTAAAAAATAACCCAGGGCAGATCTGGTCAGTTTTGTATTTTGTATTTAAGTGTGGCTGCCACTGTTACCTCCAGTCTGAGACTTGTGCCCAAAACACATGTTTTGTAACCAAAGACATAAAGATACTAATAATTTGTGCTCACGGTCACCATCAACAAAGCAATACCTGACAATTGTAATACTGAGAATACGGTGCAGACATACTCTTTTCTGTCATGAACAAAATAAAGTTCAAAATCAGACTTCTGAGCACATTGAATACTAAGAACTAGAGTGAACATAATTGACAAACCGTTGTTTCCTCGAAAACAGAAGCAGATGACATACACTTCTCATGTGTTTATCTTGGGAATTTTGGAACACAATAGCAAGTGTGCTTACATGTCTGTAAATAACCAAGCGAAATAAATAATAAATTCTTTACATCAGTTTAACATCCAAATCTAAAGTTCTGTTTCTGTTGAGCTTGAACTAAGACAATGTTCTCTTTTCTTATAGAGGCCATTATAGCCTGCACTCTCTTCCCTCATTCCCAATGAATGGATAAGGGCTTGGTTCTTCTCGTGATGTGGTCGACTTGTGATTTTGACATTTCTAGATCCACCTGCCAACAAATCTACCTGACAACCCTTTTCCAAGAAATGAATGTCTTTTTTACATTGGATACACAAAAAGGAGCGGGGAATATTCCGTCGCTGATCTTTCTGGCTCAAAACCCGGGCAATTAAAGACATTGAAACGGAGCCTTTACTATGCAAGTCATTGTCCTGTAATTGCTGTTGTTGAAGATTTTGTTTAGCATTGTGATTGAGCGCATAAACCATGGCTGTTGGTGGGAAAGTTGCAATCGGGACTCGGATGAGACGTTGTTCTTCTGACTGACTATTTTCTATTTTCTCAGCAGCAATTATCTGTTCCCTAGTCATGTGTTGCTTGACTCTTTCTTGAAGATCAAGAGGAAGCTGTGGAAATACAAATGTGTGTATTGTTATCAATATCTTACCACACAAATTTGAAACCATAACATATTTGTTAATTAAATGAATGTTGTAAATTATAAACAGATGGTGGCACTACAGTTTTTACGTTGTTGAGTTCAACACACACAGAAAAACAGCAATCACACCAAAATGCACAGGCCGCAGTCGTTAAAAAACATGAGAAAATACCCCCCTCTCCCTTGCCTCTCTTTAGGACTCAAACCTGAGACCTCATGTTTCGGAGACAGCACTAACCAACGAATGTGCCAGTCAGTGCCACTGACACTCCGTTAAAAAGATTACAAATTATCTTTCTTTCCATTCATTTCGGAATTGGCTATCATTAGTATGACACTGATGACGAGCTTTTATCTCTTCACATATCTATTTACTCAGTCACCAAAGGAATATGTCTTTTAAAATTAATCTCATAACCAACAGCCAGTCATGTTCTCATATCTCTGCATATCAGTATTAGGGTTTGATTTTAACAACTTGCTAGCTAATGTTTGTTATGGGACCGAGCGAGCAAACCTTGATAGAGTGGACAAATATGATGCACAATTGGTATAAAAAATCATTTTATCAGCTACAGGAAACAATAGAACAAGCACAAATCAGACTTACTGTGTTTAACTTGTGTGCAACAAAATTAGAAGGTTTACATTGCAGCAGTTGAACGGCCATGTTACAGTCACTTCGATACCTTTCCTGAAATTATAAATCAAGCTCACAAATATAAATTCAAACGATGATATAATGGAATGATTTGAAACACAACTCATAAGGGTTTTAAAAAACAAGAACAAATTAAACTTTTATTCATAAATTCTAAAAGCAAAAGCATATTACAATCCAGATTGATCATTTCAAATGTTTCAAATCAAACTCGTTTAAAATCAATTAATTTCATTCATCAGAAGCATGACTTCATCTGGGAGGCAAAACTTCTCCACCTTTTTTAAAATTATATAACTAATGGGGATCAACACATTATATAGACAATACAAAATGTGTTTCTTGATCAATCTGACCAACAGTGCATTGTTAAAAAAAAGTACAGGTGTTTACACACAGTAAACACAGATTCCCTGCATGTCTTTGATTACCAAGTCTTAGGGTAATCCTACTCTACATCCAGCCATTTGTGGTGCCCAGAGGTTTGCCATCCAGCTGTTTCTACCCTGATACACACAATGAATGGATGCGCATCGCAAAACAAGAAGCATCATTACATGTGTAACGTAAAAGTAAAAGGATTTCATTATGAAAAATCTAAACATCAAATATTGTTTTATCGTCTCACATTTTCTTCATCGAGTTGGTCTATGAGAATACGGGCATCAACCAATTTATTCATCATGGAAGACACTTCATATTGCAGAGATATTTTTTCTGACTCAAACTTTCCAACCTGTAAAAGTAAAAAAAAACTTTTAATTTTTCTAAATTAACAGACATAGACTAACTGGTAATAGAATCATTACATTTTCATGGTCAACATAAGTGATGTATAAAGGAATCAAATACACAAATTCGAGAGGTTAAATTTTTTTGGGGGTAAGTATTCTCAATTACATACATCCTTCCATCAACTTGTTTCTCTTTTTCATGCTCCTGCCACCTCATTCAAATGTCTAACTCAGTTGTTCCCAACCTTTTCCAACTTGCAACCAAACCCCATTTCCTATGCCAAAAATAAACTCACGACCCCACTGCTGATTGCAGAAAAAATGGACAATGGAAAAGAATGTTCAATTGGAGTATTACAATTTTCAGCAGCTTGTCCTCCAAATCATGGTTCAGCTTTTGCATCTTCTTGTGGCTTTCTAAGAGTCTGGCATGGAAGGAGAAACACACAAAAATGAAGAGAGAATTCATATAAAGCTATTTTTAAAAATAGATTCACAAAATAGTTATTGATATAAAATAATGTCAAAAGAAACACCCACAAACTAACAATAAAAGAGATATTTTCAAAAATGAGAATCTAAATGCCACATAAAATTGACTTTGTATACTACAATCTCACCGATCATATCTATCCCTCAAGCGCATGAGATCTTCTTTTGTTTTTATGAATTCACTGTCCGTGATCGTCCTGCTATCTATCAGCTCTTTCTCCACTGTGGAAATGTGATTGTTGCTCCTTTGAATCTGCCCCTGAAGCTCTGCAATTTGTTGATGGAGGTCCAAACTGTTGTATAAAAAATACATTTCAAATGTAATGAAACTTAAGAGAGCACCATTAAATTTAATAACTCCTTAAACTTAAAGCCCATCCAGCCTTTCTTTCTACGGTAGTAAACATCTGTGTTACGTTGATACATTAATAACACAATAATGTGCAAATTTCAAGAATAATAATACCAGCTTTTTGTTCAACATATTATCGTTTAATTACATTAGCATTTGTTAACAATTATATTTACCCTGTAAATGTAATAAAAAATGGAGAAAGAAAAAAAGCCCAAAAGAACAAAAACAACAATAAAACCATCCATATAAGTATAAGGGCAAAGTCCACTTGTCTTGTTAAGATAAGATTTGATAGTAAATCCAGCCCTAATCAAAAACAGACAAAAATCGCCAAAAGAAAAACACTTACTATGTGTGCATTCCATCGCCACAGAAATCACACTTGCATCCACAACCCTAGATATACAAGAGATAAGATCAAAATGGTGTTTTACAATTAAATTCAAATCATATTACACATAGGATTAAATTGTGATAGTTCTATTTTTTCCTATCCCTACAAAAGTATCTTACGATGAAATGTATTTTGGAATCAAAGTGGCCTACTATTGCTTTCTAATATTCCGTGCTGGAAGAGGTGCTGGTGCTGGTTGCTTCAACTGATCACAGGGATTGTTTTTATCAACTTCAGCCATGAATATCTGGTGAAAATACTCAAGGAGCCACAAATCATATCCATGAAATGAGATATTAAAATTCATCCTGCATGTGTGTAATGTATATAAACAATGAATGGAAATGTTCTCACCTTACAAACTTCAGACATCCTGTCAAAGGAGATAGTTGTTTCCTCTTTCATCAAAGCCTAATTTTAGGTACTTTTTCTTTAGACTTGGACCTGGTCAGACAGGAATGAATACAAAGGTTAATTGTCGTGATTACCACCAATAAGTACAATAGTGCATGCATTTAGGCTGCATTATAAAGGTTTAACACAAAATTTATGTCTCTCTACTGAGACATAAAAAAGGGATCGCAAGTGGCTTGCTAAAGACTAAACAAAACATAACAAGGGACAATTAAATTTAAAACATTAATATGTGGGCAAAGACCTCTGGAACCATATTGAGGGTGATAAGGAAAGGGAGGAAGTGAATGATATAATTGGGAGTAAGGTAGTAAGGGAACAAAGGAAAAAAATTAAGAAAAATATAAAAAAGCAGTAATAGATAAAGAACAATGTTTAGTTTGGCATCAAAGAAAGAATATCACTAGGGATGAAAATGACGAAGTGTATGCTTTACATGCCAAATGGTATGGCGCATGAAGGTATGAAGGAGCCCCATGGCGTGCAAAATGTATATATTTCGACACCCAAAAAATACCCAATAACCATAAAGGAATATATGCCAACTGTTATCAATTGGAATTGGTAGCCCATATTTAAGAAAAAAAAAGGAAAAATAAAGAAAGGAAAGAATTTATGAGGCAGCGTATATGGAACTCAACACACTAGAAAAGGCAAGAAAAAAGCAGAAAAAGAGTTTAGAAATGTGTCAGATCGACTGATGCAAAAATCATAACCATGACATTGTCAACAAAAGCAAAAAGGATACCCCTGAGTAGCCAGCGTAAATAACCGAGTGGTGGATTAACGTTGTATGATCCTCAACAACAATGACATTAATGCGTTGGACGAAGTGACCACTAGAATGTAGTTTTGGTAGAAGTTGTTGTAACAATATAATGATAATGGTGATAGAAATGAGAATAATAATAATAATAATAATAATAATGATATAACAACATCAACAATAATAATAATAATAATAATAATAATAATATATAATACCTCCATCACCTTTTGGTGTGATGATTTTATGAGGTGAAAACTGACCACCATACAAAGTTAATCATTATTCATTAGATTACTCCTGACTGGGTTCAATCAAGCAGACAGATCACATAATGTTGATTGAAAACAAATATAAGTATGGAGTATATAATTTACACTACCTTACAACTGCAGCTTTTTTTATTTTCCAAAGGCCAAGACCAAGTTGTTGATGTGATGTTCTGTTGAATCACAACAATCCTTGACTTCTGAATTACCCCATTTGATTTATAATATAATCTGGTGAGATAGCACAAATACTCAAATAAAAATATTGCCTCAAAAAGTTTTCAGAAAGTATAAATCGCATTATTTCCCTTCGCATTATTTGAACGCAGCTACCTCTAGTTCACAGGAAAAGCCTATCTCTGGGTCGGTGAAATGGTTCCTTACACTGACATATTATTGATACAAAATTAAATCATGAATCTCAGGTTTTTAAACTTTAAGGGACCCTAAGTGTTTTTGTATGTATGAGGGGTGACCTTTTCTAAATGTGCGTCTATATATAAAGTTGTAGAGTATTTTTTAATTTTAACTTCATATATTGTTCTGTTCAAGCATTCTTTGTGGCTTTCTTTGCTTTTTTGTTCACCTTTTATTATAATTACGGTGATATATCATAATATATATGTATGTTCTTCCTTCAAGAAATACTACTGTACTGTGGCAACAGTGTTCTAGCCTCATAACACCTTATGGCCTTGGCCTTAATGCTTCCTTCAAGAAATGCTACTACTGTGGAGATTGTTCTAGTCTCTAACTCTAAATACTGTCATCCTCTGTTTCACAATAATAAACTCATGAAATCTTTTTCTCAGAACAAGGATTGCAATTCAATAAAAATCAATGTGAGGTAACAAAATGTCTTTGGGAATCATACATATTATATTA
>JARFNW010167409.1:4213-16485 GCA_031763155.1 Dirona albolineata
CCCCCCCCCCCCCCCCCCCACATACATGACGACAAAATGTCTCGTCATCGTGTGAGATTAAAATATTATTCTATCACATTATTATAGTAGGCATAGATCATCATTGTTATTATACAATATGAAAGCAGATACAACCTTTTACAATACATCTCATTTGCGGACATTTTTAATCTTGTGGTGAACGACAGATTCGAGGAAAACTGAGCACATAATGATGTTTTCAGGGTTTTGCCACAAATTACAAAGTTAAATGAGGAAATCATGTTAATTATTCACAGTGGAAAAGACACGTTAAGATCACAATGCTGCTGAGAATAGAAACAGTAACAAGTGTTGTCACAATAACAATATTGATTATGGGATAGTTATGGTTGCAATGTTATGGGTGGGATACAAAAAAAATAATCTTTTAAACTAAGAAGAAAAAAAAAGAAAAAAGAAGAAGAAAGGAAACGAATGCACTCCTCCTACAGACCTTTGATGTCTATCCCGGATTACGTAGCTTAAAAGTGGGTGGTTTGTCACCCCCTATACAGGACGTTGATTTATCAAATAGATTCCTTTCACAGCTGTGAACAGGTACCCATTGCTACAGCTGGGCGGAGTTTGGCAACAGGAGTAAATCTTCTTGCTTGAGGGTGAGAACAAAAAGTATATCAAAACAAAGCTTGGGAAGAAAGCACACTACAGTGGCTCTTGTTTAAACCGAAAACGTCTGAATGAAAAACATTGCTGAACCGAAAATAATGCAAAATGTTGTTTTCTTTTCACTATTTATTATTGTTGACAAACTCTCAAAAATTTGCAAGCGCCAACCTTCAGTTTGTCCTCCATCCTTCACATCAACTGTTAACGCAACATTGAAAAAAGCTAAAAATAGCCCGCCCTCGATAGAAATGACTATTCAACTCTCTCTCTCATCTCTAACTGTAGCCCATTTCACGCTAACCCTCTTACACAACACAATGCAGCTCGTGAGTGCATGTCCGCTCAAAACCCCTTTGTTTCTCAATGTAGTAGACAGTGGTAATACAAGGAGGGATGGGTAGGGTCCCTTGACTGTTTCTATTTTTCTGCCACAATGCTTAAACCAACATGTTATGTTTAAAACAAACATAGCAACAAATAACAATGTTCCTAGAATTTCAGTTTAAAAATGTTCCACTGTATTATCAATTGCCAATAGTATTAAGGCTACTCCCTCAGCCCCTTATCTATTCAAACATGCACGCTAGTATTCGCGGTAAAAAAAAGCAGAAAGAATAAAGACTGGTGTTGTTAGTGTTAGAAGAAAAAAGTGTTCAGCTAAAATGGATCAGACCAATAATAATAATATGAATGTGAGCGCAATACAAGGTTATGTGCACGATTGTCATGAGAATATAATAATAATAATAATATTATCAATGATGATGATGATGATGATGACTACGACGGTGATGATGATGATGAGGATGCTGATAGGGAAATAAATATTGTTGAAAGAATTATTCCGCAATCAAAAATGATAGACAGAAAATTGACAACAGCCTGTCCTGTGAACAGAGATTAATATACAAAGAAGGACATTTCACGGCGAGTTTACCGCCCTTTCCAAATGAAACGAAAGGCTTTAAGACAGTATAGTACGTAATTGCATGGACCGGTAACAGGTCTCAAGCCCAGCTCAATATAGACTCTTTGGAGGAGGGGCGCCCTGTCGCCGGCCATGCAATTACTGCCGGTGATTTGGAAATGGCTGTGCAGCTATAGGGTGTGTGTCATAATATTAGTGACAAATCGTCATTTGTGCATCATTATCATTATCTTCATTTTTCTTCTCTACTCTCATAAAATAGATTAGAATACTACATACTTGGAAGTCACCTGACAATATAAAACAATAAATGAATACTATTTTAAAAAATAATAATAAAAAAAAAATTTAAAAAATCAACTCTCAACTCATAGATACAATATATTATAGCATTGTCTAACCCTGATCTCTCAAACCCCTCTCCACCCTACCTACACTCTTGTGTTTAACCTATAGGTCAAAACCATTGGATGGGTATTCCATTTCCCCGAGGTCGTTCTATTGTGAGTAAAAAGGACCGTGACAAACAACTTTCCAATGGTGAATAAGGAATCTCATGATTTGTTTTCGGTACTTCCCGAATAGCAAGGTCAAGTTGCTGGGGAAAATCTTCTAACGATCTTGTCCTATTACTTGACAGGGCTAACTAGGTCAATCTACTCCTACTTGACATTAAATATTCACAGTAACTCCCCTTTGTACTGGTTCTATTGCCAGCTGACCCTACTACCTGTCTAAATGCTTTTACTTCTGCTTTCATTTTCACCCACATTGGGTTGAGTCCCTGATATCAAAGTGTCTTTTATCTTAAAAAAATTCATAGATTGATACTAATGTTTATTGTTAATTTTGGCCATGATGTGATTCAAAAGTTAACACTGTAAATAATATTAATAATAATAATAATAATAATAATAATAATAATAATAATAATAATAATACTACTACTACTAATAATAATGATAATAATAATGATAATAATAATAATAATGATAATAATAATAATAATATTAATAATAATCATAATAATAATAATCATAATAATAATAGCCTTTATATCTGCATTCCTCTTCTATTTCTCTTGTGATCCTGAGAGTCTCATAGTCGTGTGTCATGTAAGTAGCTATATGTTCATAATTTTTTTTGCGTGACAAATGTGGTTTCGCTGTTGTCCTAAAAAGACATGGGGCATTAAGGACCATTCTGATATTCCACTATGTGAGCATTTGTCAGTGAATTTTTTTGTGCAACTGATTGGGTTTGAGTTTGGCTGTTGACCTTAAAAGGCATGAAAGCATTTAGGGACATTCTGGGTTAATCAGATTAAATCCAGAAAGTGAAAATGACAGTATAATATATAATGTGTTAAATATTATCAGCATTAAACAAGAGTCTGTGAGGGGTCCAATTCAAACAAGATGACCCAAAAATCCAACCGCTCACAACTTGTTCTTTTTGTTTACAATAAGTATGGCATTTTTGTGTTCGACACATCTGCTTTTGATTGCAAAGCCTTCCGGACACAAAAACACCATACTCAGTGTGAATAAAAACATATATAAATATATAAATATGTATGTGTACACATACACACTCACACACGCACAAACATATTTTGATAACAGATGATCTTTCATATACCCAAATTTGTTAGTTCTGTTGAAGTTGTTACATACATTAACATTTTTATTTTTTTTATAAATCTAGTAAAAATAGAAGCTATTCAAATTTCTTCACCGCTTCATATGTTGTCATAGCGAGCCAAGGCATCCTCCAATTTGCCAGTCAACTGGAAAAGAAAAGAAAATTTTCATTGAAATTGAAATAAACATCTAGACACCAATGTTAAAGTATGATCATCTTGATCAAAATTTTTTTGTCATGCCCTGTTCATCAATACTGTTAACAAAAACATGAATACAGTACCTAGTGCAAAACAGCAAATTCAAAATTCCATTGGGTTGTTCTATTTTTGGAAATACCACACAAAACAACGCTGAATGTTACATAGAATTTTGACCCAGGAATAGCCAGGACTGACTTGAGAATCTGAATCAAGAATAGATCTTGATACTTGACACCCAGAAAAAAGGAGAAAAATACAGAATTGCTTAATAAATAAAAGGGCTTGATCCGAAACTAACGTTAGTCAATCCAAAAGGCTCTCGTTTCCCGGAACTTTTCTTATGAAACCTGTTGGATTTGTAGAAAGGTGTTAAGAAAGGAGAGGAGTTAAATCTATTGATGCCCTGCTAGAATCTTGAGGATGACGCTTGATGTTCATGACAATTGAACCTGACTGACAATGAATACTAATACTAATACAGTAGCCTGCACCAAAATACACGACACGTGGGTGAAAAAAAACAAACTGTGCATTTTGTTTTGGCGCATTTTAATGTCGCATAACAATGAACTACTTTTTAATGGGTTTTTTTTAATGGGTTTGTATTGGGTATCTACATTTTTTGTGGGTTTTTAAAAATATTGTTTTTATGCTTTTCATTTGAATGCAAAAGATTGAAGGCTGATTTATGAAAACTTGTTGCATTTCAGGGAACCAAGCCGGCCCTTGCTGCATTTCAGGGAACCAAGCCGGCCCTTGTTGCATTTCAGGGAACCAAGCCGGCCCTTGTTGCATTTCAGGGAACCAAGCCGGCCCTTGTTGCATTTCTGGGAACCAAGCCGGCCCTTGTTGCATTTTAAGGTGGTAATTAGCATTATTACCGTACCCAATGTAAAAGTCTGTTACATGAAAAGGCAACGCGGAGGATTCCCAAAGGCACTTATGATAAAGATGAGTTTACAGTCACGTATTCACGTACACGTACAGGCCCACCCCACAGGCTTTACGTCATTTACCATCAGCAGGCCGACCCAATGCATTCAATATCCTTCTTAACTCACTGTGCAGCAAAATACAGCATAGCAGCTTGATGAGCTCATCATACGGACAATATATTTCTCTGCCCATGGATGGGTACTAGAGATGGATCTTGATTGCTTTTTTTCTTAATTGCTGACAACGAGCGCTCGTTTTTAATGTCCGCAATTCAGCGAGCGGCAAAACAAGCAGTTGTGACGCCAATTCAATGGATCATGAATCAACAAATTTGTTTTACTACCACGAGCGGTCGGGTGTTTGTTGACATTTTTACCAGTTCACTCACCCCCCCCCCCCCCCCCCAAGCCTTCTCGATGACGACAGGCAACACTGCTTTGATAAAATCCGTAGGCCTACTCCCAACAAAAACAACTCCTGTCAAAAACGATCTCATACACCTCCTCTCCATCCAAACAATAACACGGCCCCTTCTCCCTCTCCCCACACACACACAATCGTGCCGGTGGATGTGTCGTGCAACGTGACGTTATCACTGACCTTATGACCCATCTCTCATCGTCACCAGTCAGACTGTCTGCCGTCTGGTGACACCTTGAGCAAGCTTTACAACGAACTACTCGTCCGCTCGTTTCTAAGGAATATAGTATCTCCACTGCTCGTTTATAAACTTGAACTAATTGAACCGTCCGCTCGCTTTCAAAACGCTCGTTTACCGCTCGCGTAAGAGATGTCCGCGGGTAACGAACCGTCCGCAACCGCTCGCCCCATCTCTACTGGGTACTCATTCACACTGGAGTCAAGTGAGGAAAATCAGGTCAGAGGTCTTTCCATCAATTCAGTAATTACTCACATTTTTATAAAACACAATTTGTTCTCTTAGGTAGTGCTGCATCATGTTCTTGAAGTCGGAGACCCGTTCCTGGTGAAAGTGGGTCATCTCGGCCAATGTCCCGTGGGAAATGGTGTCCGCCCGTTTCAGCACACTCCTCACTTCGTCCTCGGACATCTTGCTCTCTTCCTGGAGCTTGCGGCACTCCTTGGCTTTACCAATGGCACCCTGCATCATGGGAACAGAAAATAATAATAATAATAGTAATAATAATAATAGCCTTACACCGAAAGGTACAAAAGGTAAATTGATCAAGAAAGAAAGAAAGAATAATAATAATAGTAATAATAATAATAGTAATAATAATAATATTAATAATAAATGCCATTTATACAGCACTTATCCACGATCGTCACCATGCTCTAAGCGCTTTACAGAAGCTCAATTGCCCTGGGGAAGCAACGGAACACTCAACACATAATACGCCACACGCTGCCTGTTAGACGCAAATACCATTAATTTATGGTCAAGGACAAACTCTGCTTACAACCGAGGGGACCTCCGAATTTAACGTCCTGTCTCTAATAGGACGAGGTAAGCAGGGCGAAGTGTCTTACCTAAGGACACAAGTGCCGGTGAGCCAATATATTCCATTGATTTTGTTTTTTGGGGGGTTTCTTTGTTTGTATTTTTTTTGTCGTTGACGAGTTTCGATCCTAGGCTTCACCGGTCTATTCACTAGCCACAATAGACGTCGAGTCATGCTCACTGTTCGGCCACCGACGCCACCCCCCCCCCCCAATGGGTTGGTTCAACTACTACATTACCACTTTCCACACATATTATTAATTATGTCATGTACACATTCACTCCTCTATATGTGCTCGTATTCATATGTTGTAATTTTGTATCTTTTATTTAATGACGCATTGTATCATTTACTTTTTGATTGCTTCTATTTTATTCACGTCTGTACAAAGGATTTCCCCACAGGGATGAAATAAAGTATTATCTTATCTTATCTCATCTACTACCACTACCACTACTGAGAGGAATGAAAAAAAAAAGAAAAAGATAATAGTATAGCATAGTGTAAAACAAGTATCAAAACATAGAACACTTCGGGTTTCCCCTTCATCAACCAACACACACAAATACTACTACTACTTCTACTACTACTACCACCATCACCTCCACCACCATCACTTCTACTACTACTACTACTACTACTACTGCTACTGCTACTACTGCTACTACTACTACTACTACTACCACCACTTCCACTACTACTACTACCACTACTACTACTACCACTACTTCCACTACTACTATTACTACCACCACCACCACTACTACCACTACTACTACTACCACAACACTACCACTACTACTACTACTACTACTACCACCAACACCACCACTACTACCACTACTACTACTCCTACTACTACTACTACTACCACTACTACTACTCCTACTCAACTACTACTACTACCACCACCACTTCCACTACTACTACTACCACCACCACTTCCACTACTACTACTACTACCACTACCAATACTAATACTAATACTACTACCACTACTACTACTACTACCACCACCACTTCCACTACTATTACTACTACCACTACCAATACTAATACTACTACTACTACCACTACTAATACTACTACTACTACTACTACTACCACTACCAATACTACTACTGCTACTACTACCACTTCCACTACTACTACTACTACCACTACCAATACTAATACTACTACTACTACTACCATTACCAATACTACTACTACTATTACTATTACTAAAATATATGGATAGCCCTGGCACTGCTTTCTGCAATTCGTACATAAGAAGGACTCAATATACATACAAACAAAACAAAACAAACAAACAAACAAACAAACAAACAAACCTCGTGAACTTTGAGCACATCTGGATAGACATGCAGGAGCCCCTTGTATTCGTGCAAGGCCTCTATCAAGGGGAAGGCGTCTTTAGGTGGCTGCATCGGACAAAATTGGAGAAAACAATCCATAAATATAATTAAATTCATCAACATCAAAAAGCCAATCACGCCATCGTTTATATACAAAGGAATGAGAGGCTGCCAGCAGCTAAAAAAAAAAAGAAAAAAGAAGGGAAAATGGTATTGCTTCAAATGTCAAACAAGTAACAAAACAAAAAAAACATTTCAGGTCTCCCCTTCGTCAGCGTACAAACACAGAAAAAAAACAAGAAAAAAAAACCAAAACTCTAAATGTAAGGTAGTTCAAATGGCTTCAGAACAGTGTGATCCGACGGATGGACGACTGACTAAACCTTCTCAAGTAGTTTAAAAAATGAGGAGGGCTGTCTGAAGCTGGTAATCCGTAAAAAAAAAGGGAAAACGTATGAGTAATAAAACAGCTTCCTGTGTAATGATAAACAATACAAAGGACGTTTCGGGTTTCACCTTTCTCAGCGACAAACAATTAAACGATTAATGAGAATACACGAAAGGACACAATGGAGTGCATGCGTTCGTCACAAAAATGAATAGTGAGCTTGGTGATACTGACAGCATGGGGCTTCCCCCCCCCCCCAACCCCTTTCCCCCGCCTCTCATAAAAAAACCTTTTAAAAAACCTGGCCACTGACCTGTTTCGAAAACATCTCCCCGATCTCGTTGAAGGCATCTCCGGTATAATCTATAGCCGTGGTCAGGTTCCTGGCTCCTGTCCAGACAGAGAAACAAAAAGTGGGACGTGAATCAAAAACTCCAATTTAAAACACACCAGGATTGAATCAGGGCAAGAGCGTCTGCCAAGTCGCAAGGATCCTGAACGTCATTCGCTTATTAATTATAAAAAAACCCCCAATAACAATAACAGTACAGCTCCCTGCAGTGCTTTCCTTATCCACGATCGTCACCATGCTCTAAGCGCTTTACAGAAGCTCATTTGCCCCGGGGAAGCAACGGAACACTCAACACATAGTACGCCACACGCTGCCTGTTGGGCGCAAATACAATTAAATTATGGACAAGGACAAAGACTGCTTACAACCGAGGGGACCTCCGAATTTAACGTCCTGTCTCCAATAGGACGAGGTAAGCAGGGCAAAGTGTCTTACCTAAGGACACAAGTGCCGGTGAGCCAATATATTCCATTGTTTTTGTTTTTTGGGGGGTTTTTTCTTTGTATTTTTTTGTCGTTGACGAGTTTCGATCCTAGGCTTCATCAGTCTATTCACTAGCCACAATAGACGTTGCTTGTCAACACCAACAGTTGAGTCATGCTCACTGTTCGGCCACCGAACACACAGCACTTTACACAGCACCATATGACACTGGATCCCCTTGAATTGAACACATATATATTTATCAATAAAAGTGCTATTAAGTGTTAACACACCTTTTTTCAAACACACTGAACATCAGACATGTCTAAAGCAAATTTCAATACGACAAAACTTACGAGCTTCGTTGTCCAAGTTGAAAGTTTGAGCAAGGGCCTTGTGGGATGAACCAATCTTTTCAAATTCTCTCTTGAAGGCTACATACAACCAAGACAAAAAATAAAATAAAATAAAATAAAATAAAATAAATAAATAAAAAACTGAAAATAATTAGAAACAGTTAAAGTGAATTGTAAATTTTACAAAAATATCTGTTCCATTGCAAATAACCAAGCAACGACGATTCCATCAACAGTTCTCTGGACTCGAGGATTTTGTGGTTTGCCTCTCTCTGCCAAGGCAAGAAGATTTGATCACATTCTTTGTTTTCATTATACTTAATACCATCAGGCTGTGACCACACGGCTAGCTGCTCTGCCCTACCGACTTGCTGTCATCCAGCAGTGATCTCTGTTGTAGACCGAATGTAAGAACACGAAAATGAGGTTAAAGTCTTGAGGCATTGCTTGAGTGACGAGCGACGATGAAGACCGAAATCTTTACAGTCACTCACAGCTAGCACCCATCTCTCAGTGGTCTCTCGACATGTGGCCACTTCAACTATAATAATTCAATTCATACATAAGTTATCATCACCGCCCCAATATAGCACTGCTCAAAGCCAAGCTCATCACTCGACGTGTGACCACGGGGGTCAAGCCCCTTACGGGTGCTTACTCAGGGCTGGGAAGTCGGTGAATCAGGAAAATAAGTCAAACAGGGATCATTACTTAGGCCTATTTTAGTGCATATTTCCCACCAAGTGATTTGTCTGTCTGTCCAGAATCAGCTGTAAAAACCATCACAATTATTTTGCTTCAACAAGCTCAAACACCTGCATCATTTTATTAACGGGATCAATTTCGATGTCCATCTATGGTAGGACTCAAACACCTGCATCCTTTTATTAACGGGACCAATTTCGATGTCCATCTATGGTAGGACATGTGGGACAGAGCCTTCATTCAAGGCTTGTGCCTTCGATGGCTGAGTGCCCAGGCTACTTGACTCGAGACTAAGAGTCCCCGACTTTTAATTCTGGCTGAAGCTACCGATGTTGAGTCTTTATGGAAAGACTCTCTACATATTTGTTCATCACTCGCCTCACAGGTGTGAATGAGTATCCAGCTACAGACAGAGAAAGATATTGTCAGTGTGTTAGTTTGATGAGCCGAACAGGCATCTCTATTGTATGCTCTCCATGGGAGTTGGAGAAGGGTATTGATGACACAGCCTGTAGGGAATTAGAAATCACTAATCTTAAATCCAAATCCCGATCTGGAGCCCAGCAGCCTGACCAAATGGACATCCACGACTCTCCACTACGCTAGGGACAATTCAAACCAATCAAAACCACGGGGATCTGTTACGACACTCACGTCCAAACTGTTTCTTGGCATAGTCGTGGTGTACGGTGATCAGGATCTTCGTGTTCTCCGTCATGTTGACCACCATTTTGAAAAATACTTCCATCTTCTTTTCTCTGTTTTTGAAAGAAAAATAGATAAATAAAAACGTAACAGAAGTTCAAACTTCAGTTGGGTCTATGGCACATGTTTCAGAAAGAAAGGAAACAAGGGTAAAACTTTTGCTTCAATGAAATGTTTAACCTTTATCACCACTCGTGGGTCAAACTGACCCATCCCATGTACATGTCCAATCACTGGGTCTTTGAATGAATAAATAACCTCTTGAAACTCTAAATACGATTGCTTCAATCATTTTTCGTCCTGTGTGTGATGTTGTTTTCTCAGTTTTCTGAAAAACATTTTTTTAAATTAAATGTTTTTGTAACCCTATGAATTTCATAGTCCATTCATATGTAGGGTTTTTTTTGTTTGACCTAGTGACCCACAAAGAGAGTTTTGTAAGTGACTGGGTGAAAAAGACCCACTAGTAGCAAATAGGGTAGGTTATAACGAGTGGCGGTAACGGTTAAATGCATAATATTCGCTATAAGTAAACAAATAAAAGAAGAGAAAGGAAGAAAAAAAAGAAGGAAAAAAAGAAGGAAAAAAAAGAAACAAAAAAGAAAAAGAAACGAAAAACCAACTTAAATAACAGGTAATTTTCTGATCCTTCGAGTTCTAAACTCTAGGTAGAAATGTAAGAATGATATTATGAGTCAATTAAAAGGAGTAAAACTGTATTTCTGAAAACACATGTCACTGAAAATACTGTGCATGAGGCACCATTATCTCAAATTAGACAACACTTAATTGCAGATACATCTTGCGGGCTGCAATAATCACATTAAATAAGAAATGCAGAAATGAGAGGTCAGTCAAAAACGCAAAGAACGTGCGTCAATAATGGTAATTTTCACCATAAAATAAATGCTTTAGGAGTGCGTTCCATGTGCGTGCGTGTGTGTGTGCGTGTGGTCAACTTACACAACTGCTTCGTCGATACTCGTGTCCGGCGGTTGTAACACAGCGAAGAACTTCCCCCCTTGGAACTCGTCCTTCTCCGCTTTCCTCTTGCCCACCTTCCATTTCTGGGGGAGAGGAGGGGAAACCAGCGATGTAAAATCTAAATGTTCAATTCAAGCCGTTTTGGAATAGGGATTTGCTTGGGTGGAATGATGGATGGCGCTAAGCAAAAGGTTTTTATGACATTTCTTAATGTACGAGAAAGGACGGTGTGGACAAAAGTTTGAGCGGCGTGAGAGTAATCATTTTGTATACTTATTATATAACACCATGAAAATGTGCCATTTTTTGGACAATAAAGAATAAGTGTGCTAGAGCATGGTGATAATCATGGATAAGCGCTATATAAATACCATTTATGATTATTATTCTTATTATGATTATTATTATTATTATGATTATTATTATTATTATTATCATTATTATCATTATTATTATCATCATCACCATCATTATTATTATCATTATCATCATCATTATTATCATTGTCATCATTATTATTATTATTATTATTATTATTATTATTATTATTATTATTGTTATCTTATCTCAAAGTACACTTATAGCAAACCTTGTCGTCTGTGCATGTGAGGAAGTGATGGAAGACGTCACATCTGCTGATGACGGGATGCCTGACCATTCTATTGATCCAGCCCTGTAAGGCCCTCATTCTTTCTTGGATGAAATCGTCTTCGTACCGACCTGGTGTCAAACCCCGAGACAAACAAACAAACAATCGTATAAATATACTGACAGACATAAATAAAATATCATTTCAAACCAGATTGTATTCACCCTATTCAAAAGGTGTAGATGAGTATTTAAATCATATTATGATAAATTATGTGTATCATCTTCATCACAGATTATATTTATGTTGGTTGATCATTAATACAATGACAATGGAACACGTTTAAACTGAAATTTGAGGAACTTTGTTACCTATTGCTATATTTAGGTTAAACATATTTTGGTTTTAAGCATTGTGGCCGAAAAACAAAAGTAGTCAAAGGACACTGCTCATCCCTGTTTGTATCACCGTCGACTACATTTAGAAACAAAGGGGTTTCGAGCGAATACACATTCACTAGCCACATTGGTTTGTCTGAGGGGGGGGGGGGGGGTGTTATATTGAAGCCGGCTA